>JAODAL010034613.1:0-44008 GCA_025379985.1 Phyllomedusa bahiana
CCGACATCAAAGGCGCTCGCGCGCCGCACCCCGAGATTTAAGGGCCAGGCACCGGTAATTGGCTATTGCCGGTCACTGCCCTTATTTAAGCCTGCCTCTTCCTGGGGCTGTTGCCGGATCTTTAGTGCCATTTCAGCCTATAGAGAAAGCGTTATAAGCCTTGTTCTGACTTACCGTGTACCGTACCATTAGCGTCCGGTCCTCGACCACGCATCCTGCCGCCTGCCCTGACCTACCGCCTGTCCACAACCACGAACCTGTGCCACCTGCCCTGACCTTCTGCCTGTCCCCGACTACGAGCCTGCCTGACGATTCTGCACCACGTTATACCTTGGCTGCCACCGCAAGCAAGTCACGTCAGGGGTAACGACCTCGTAGACTCCCAGCGCAGCAAGTCCATCCCGCTTTGCGGCGGGCTCTGGTGAAAACCGGGACCTACTTAGATTCTGTTCCCTGGCGTGGCTTACACCATCGCTTGCGGTGGTCCAGTGGATCCACTTCTACGTCCGGGTACGTGACAATATGCGAATTCAGGAGCTCAATGGGTCTGTAGCTTGCACATTCTGATGGGTCTTTTCCAGGCTTGGGGATGAGGGTAAGGTAGGAGTGAGACATAGTTTCTGGTATATTAGTACCATCCAGGAAAGTATTAAAAACAGAGAGCATGTGAGGGGCTAATTCTTGGGAAAAAGTTTTGTAATAAAGAAAAGAATACCCATCTGGGCCAGGAGCTTTTCCATTTGGGAGATCTTTAATCACTCCCATTAAATCATCTGGTTCAATAGGGGAATTGAGCAATGCAGCAGCTTCCTCGGATAGACGCGGAAGGGAACAGGAGCTAAGAAAGGTCCTAATCAGGAAACACATGTCAACTTTCCCAACCTGAGGATCTCGGGGTAGAGAATATAGTTTAGAAAAGAGCTGATGGAAGACCTCGCCCATGAATTTAGGGTCATAACTCAGTGAACCATCTGTGCATTTTAGGGCTTGTGGGTGAGAATTAACTTTTCTATCCCTTAGCTGTCTAGCCAGAAGGGTATGCGCCTTATTACCAAATTCGTAGTATTTCTGTTTCAAATATAGTAATAATTTTCCGACTTTTTTCAAAGCTAGGTCTTCTATACGGGATCGAACCTCGATGATAGAGCGTAAGGTGCGTAGATTCGGCCTAGTAAACATCTTAGTCTGCAAAAGCTGAAGACGGTTCTGAAGAGATTTTGTTTGGTCTCTTGCTTCCTTCTGGAGTCTAGTCCCTAAAGAAATGCAAGTGCCCCTAAGTACTGCTTTGTGGGCCTCCAAGAGAGTAGAGATTGAAGCGACAGAGCCTACATTTAAATCATAGAAGGCGGTAATGGCATTCCGTATCTCTTCTCTAATTTGGGGGCGCTTCAGCAAGGAATCATTCAAATGCAAATGCCAAGTACGGGAGTGAGGGAACCCAGTTTTTTGAAGAAGAGAAACCGGCACCTGATCTGACCAGGATATGGGTCCAATCTGGGCATCCGCCATCATTCATAGAATCGGAGTGTTAGGGCATGTTCCCACAGCAAGGGACAAATACCGGCCGGTTTGCCGGCCGTTATTTGTCCGGTTTTGCGGCCGTCCCCACGGCCGCGGGGGGGACGGCTTTTCTCCGCGATGAACGGAGAACAGCCCTCCCACTGAGTTGTTCATATTCTGTCCGGAAACAAGAATGAACATGCTCAATGTTTTGCCGCCGGGCGGAAAACCCGTGCAGTGGGGACTGCCGCACGGGTTTCCCATAGAGCACAATTGTGCTCATTTTCAGCCGTTTTTCAGGCGGTCTAAAAAACCGCAAACTGGCTGAAAAACCGGCCGAAAATCCATGCTGTGGGGACATGCCCTTAACATAAAAACAGTCAAGGCGTGAGTGCATCTTATGTGGGGGGGGAGAATAAAAGGTGAAAGATTTCTCAGTGGGTGATTACTCCTCCAAAGGTCATACAGGCCATATTTGCCAAGCTTTGTGGAGGTCTGTAACATGGTCCTAGGAGGAGGTTTACCCCGCAACGAGTGTCTATCTAGTTTTGGGGAGAAAATCATGTTAAAGTCCCCACCCACCAAAAGGGCACCTGGAGAAAGTCGAGACAATTTAGTGAGGACCCGGGAGAGAAAGCACGTCTGAGAGGCATTGGGGGCGTAAGTATTGCACAGTGTCAGCGGGGTGCCATACAGATACCCCTGTAAGTCACTAAGATAAGAATAGCTGCTCCGGCTTTCTTCCGGCCATTGGAAGCGGAATAAACCACAGGAAAATCGACTTAAGCAAAATTGAAGGACCCCTTAAAATCAAAATGGGTTTCCTGAATAAAGGCAACGTCTGCCTTTAGAGCATGTAAGTCCCGCAAGAGCAGGCGACGCTTCACATTGGAATTCAAGCCTTTTACATTAATAGTGACACAGGGTTAGGGGAAAGACATTAGGTAGACAGAAAACACTGGACAGAGGGGACACTTAAAGAAAACTTTTAGTAAATCAAGAGAAACAGATTATTGAAAACCCAGAAACAATCAGTAGAACTCAATAAAGCAATACCCTCTGGATGGGGGAATGGAGGGAACAAGGGGTTCCCGGATGAACCCTCCCAAAAAAGGAAGAAAAAAATAAAGGGGGAAGGGTCATCCGAGGACCCCCCACCCTCCTGTCTTTACCACAAGAACCGCGCCCCTCACACAAGGAGCCTCAGGTCCCACGGGTGTAGGACTGCAGAATGATCTCGCAGTCAAGAAGGAAGATACCTGGCTTTATAAAAGTAAGCAAATATTCGGGGCCCCTTTATATATATTATATAAATATATTATATAAAATTTATATAATATATAATATATAATATAATATATTATACAGAACAATTCACCTTTCTCCCACTCGCGGATGCGACGAGCTGTCCGCCAGCTTCTAGAGGCCGGTGCCTGGTAGACTTAAGGCCTAACACCTTAAGGCCTAAATAGCAGAGTGGAGCATCAGCAGCGCTCTGCTCCGCTGACTCCGTGCAGCCCCTGGAATCGAGGACATTAGTCTCCTAGGACACAGGGCCTGAGCATGCAGAGACATGATGCGGCAGCCGGGCCCCGTGTAGCAGCAGCACTACCTCCATGGCCCATAAAAGCTAGGGGCCCACCGGGTTATTCACCGACTCCCCAGCGTGCCAGTCTGAGCCTGCTGACGCTAACCTTCCACAATATATACTTATGGTAACTTACCCTGTAAAACCTTCACCATGAAACTCTTGGTATATATATTTATATATACAGTTGAAACCAGAAGTTTACATACACTACATAAAGAGACTCACTATCTCATTATCTGACATGAAATCAGAATAAACCTTACCCGATTTAGGTCAATTAGGATTACCAAAATAATTTATATTTGCCAAATGCCAGAATAATGAGAGAGAGAAATTTTTAAAGAAGCTGGCAAGATTGTGTCAGTATTTATAGTGAAATGAGTACTGTATTAACATGGGCTGAAAGGTCACTCTGCCAGGAAGAAGCCATTACTCCCAAAAAAACATATAAAAGCTAGATTAATAATAATAATAATCTTTATTTATATAGTGCCAACATGTTCCGCATCACTTTACAAAATTTAGAGGGGACAGACAAAAAGACAGACATTACACAATAAAAGCTGCTTACAGATGAGACACAAGGTGTGAGGGCCCTGCTCGCAAGAGCTTAAAATCCATTAGGGTGTATGGGGGAGACGAAAGGTAAGAAGTGCTAGGTTTACAATAGTCCAGCCATGTTTCATAAATATGAGGTGGTTTACATAAAAACTTGGGTGGACCTGCCACCTTGACAATACATCTATATACAGATAAGTGCCACTGAGTGCCCTAGTGTAGGGAGTGACAGAGGTGTGTGATATCAGGTGGGGATTCGCAATTAAGGATCTTGGTAGGCCAGACTGAGAAAATGTGTTCTCAAGGCCCTCTTAAAACTATGAGGGTTGTGAGTGTGCCTGATCGCTCACGGTAGCATATTCCAGAGTACTGGTGCTGCACGTGAAAAATCTTGAAAACGGGCATGGAAGTTTCAGATGACTGAAGCCTGTAGTCTAAGATCATCAGCAGAACGGAGAGAGCGAGTAGGGTGGTAGACAGAGATGAGGGAGGAGATGTATGGGCGTGCAGCAATATGGAGAGCATTATGGGTGATTAGTTTATGCTGTATTCTGTACTGGATGGGCAACCAGTGCAGCGAGTGACACAGGGTAGAGGCATCAATATAACATTTTTGGAGACATGTCCTGTGGTCTGACGAAACTAAAATTGAGCTGTTTGGCCATAATGACCATCGTTATGTTATATGTGTATACCAGGTTGCCTGCAGCAAGCTGTGTGTATTACAGTCACTGATAAGTTTGTAAAATGGTAAAATAAAATCCTTTCCTCATCATACATTATATGTAATACATGTACAAAAATATATATATATTGGTTTATATATGTCTATGTATATTCTGTACATCCCCCAAAGCAGGTACACAACTATCCCATCATCGTAACTCTGATTGCTGTGAGGAATGTGGCATCACCTAGCTTTCCTGTACACTGGATAGCCTATCTAGCATCCAAGAAAGGTAGGTGACATCACATCCCCCAAAACAAATTGTTTTTGATCATGGGAAAGATGTTTGTCTGCTGTAGGGGATTTGTCATCCTCCCTGCACACAGTGATGTCTGGGCAGTGTCTCATGACACTTTACCCTGGCACCACGACTATATAAAGAGCAGTAGGTAGATTTTTCCCTGACTGCTGCTGGATAATCTCAGAGGTCCTAATGCACATTCACCTAATGAAGCAATGGAAGTCTTCTGACCATTTCCTTCTATCAGAAGAGGTAAAAATATTGCATAGTAATGAAGGCAGCTAGACACTAGCAGTGATGAGTCACTATGGACACATAGGGCGACATGTATGAATGGGGCCGTGTCAGTTATCTGGCGTCAAAAAGCTGTAGTAGAACTGTTCTATAGATGTATGAACAGTTGCACTCCAAACTTTGGCGCGATAAGCTCCTGCGCAAAACTTTTTAATACGCCAAAGATTTGGGGGTGTTCTGGGGGCGTCGCACCACATTTGTAAAAGTAGACACATTTATGATTCTTTGATGTCAAACCTAGGCGCATTGCAGTTAGAACAGCCAGACCAAGTTAAAGGTGGTCTGCCTGAGCCAGACTTGTCGTATTGGTGCTATAATTGAAAAGTTCAATATAATTAAGTTGTGATCTCTAAATAATATAGTCCCGGAAAATCCCTTTAATCTTCAAGCATATTGATATGCTGATTATGCCAAGAGTATTAGGTGAAGGTTTTTACAGGGGAAATTACCAGGTCTTCACCCAACCCATTGCATCCATAAACAAGCTCCTCAGTTTATATGTTATGTGCTGTTTCCCTTCCGGCACTTTAAGCCAGCCCTGGGAAGAGAGGACTGGTTAATGTTAAAAGGAAACGGAAAAGAACAAAGGCCTATTTGTTGAATACCATCAAGAATGACATGGTAGTGAACATAAAACAACTGGAAAAAGTTGTGCAAAAAAAAGTGAAGCATGGTGATAACTGGCCTAAAGAGTATCTAAGGGTTGGACACAACTAAATAGATAAAGGAGTCACATTATAATGAACACAAGCTAATATCTAGAATTAGTGTTGGCCGATCCGTTCGAGAAAAGAAGTTCGAGTCGAACTTCACGATTTTTTAGAACTCAAGAGGACCCGAACATTTTACTGTTTGTTTGAGTAAATGTTCGCGTTCGACATCACATTTGACACACCATTTTAATAGTATACATGTCCAAAAATTGCCATTGTGGCAGCAGTTTTAAGGCGCATTAAATCAGTGCAAAGTATACCTGAAAGTACGATCCTCTCAAAAATCCGGCATTAGGTATGCTTTGCATACCAAACATAATATGCCTAAAATGGGGCATTGCGAATCGCGGCACATAGCATATCATTGGTAGTCTATATAATGCGCTTATTGAGGCGAATTGCACAAATCACGGCACATAGCATATCATTGGTAGTGTATGTAATGTGCCTATCGAGGCGCATTGTGCAAATCGCGGCACATAGCATATTATTGGTAGTGTATGTAATGCGCTTAGCAAGGTGCATTGTGCAACAGAGGTGCATACCATACCATTATTAGTTTATGTAATGCGCCATGATAGGCGCATTGTGTTATGGAGGCGCACAGTGTATCATTTTTAGGCGCATTAAAATGTGTCATGCCTGGCGTATAATGTACCTAGTTTTGGTGTACTGTTATGGATGGTAAATTCCGATCTACAACAAATAGGAACCAAAGAATAATCTACTTCCGATTAACTCAATAGAAATCAGATAAACTAGAACAATCAGAAGAAACAAATATCCATAAAACAATTATTTTTATTCAAACAAAAAAATAAATATAAAAATAATATCTTAAAAATACCGACAATCGGGAAGAAACTGTATCAAAAGGGCAATGTACTCAAAATAAAAATAGTGATAGAAATCCAGATTAACCTCATCCAAAAATACCTAATATATAGAAAAAATCTATCAGAAAGTATAATAATGTATACAGATATAAAATATACTGCATATATTAAGTAAACATATAGGGAACATATTAAAGTGACGTGCAATAAGTAGTAAATCCCTAATAATCAATCATTAGAATTTCATAGTGAAATATATATAAATCAAAAGGACATGATAAATGGAAGCAAAACAATAATAATAATACAGCAATATTACCCAAAATGATAACAGTCACGCAAGCTCCCTACGCGCGTTTCGCACCAGTGGCTTCTTCATGGGAGTATAAGATGGATGGTAAAATATAGGTTCTCCTCACCTGTATATGTATAAAAATTAACCCGAACATCTTCTCCTATTGACTTTAATGGAGTTCGAAGTTCGAGTTCGACTCGAACTACAAATTGAACTTCTCAAAGCAATTAGAGGACCTAGAGTGACTCAGAAAAGTCCAGGTAGGTTGTCACAGGTATCTGGAGCCATACTGTCTGCAGGGCATTCAACAACTGCTGGCAAGTGTGTGGGGAAGATCCACAGAGCAAACATAATGATGAAGGTGTTCCCACAGATGATCAACTAGATTCAAGTCTGGGGAGTTATCGAACTAGGAAAGTACTTGGAAGTCTTAGTTGTACTCTTAGATGTTAGACATTTCTAGCCATATGACATTTCGCATTGCCTTGCTGTAAGATCTTGTCTACCCTTGTGAAGTAAATCAGCATGTTTGGGTGTTTGCGCTCTCCAAGAATAGATTCATAGCATAATCAGTTAAGAGTGTCTTCCATTTGGATGAATGGGCTCAGAGAATTCCTCAAACATTCCCCAGATCATAACATTGCCACCACCAGCATGAGTTTTTCCAGGTATGGTTGCAGGGTGTTTGTGTTTCGATGTTATTTGCCTGAGATGCCAATGTCAATTCATTTTATGAAGCAGAAAATGTAATTCATTACAGAAGGCAACCCTTTGCCAATCAGTGGCATTCCAAATATGATAAGCAAAAAGCAAAATCAGCTCACCCTTTAAGGAAAGTTCACTCGTTGTACAGAAAACATCCTGAAGTATGAACATAGATGCAAAACTTGAATGACGGTTCCATCAACCGAAAGTTAAGTTAAAAAGTAGAATTTGCTTGCAATTTTATAGTAAATCATCTTAAAATCCTATATAGACAAACGTCTCACGTAGTGAAAGCACACTTACACGTTTCAGGAAAACATCCCTTAATCATTATGATTAATGATGATTGAGGGATGTTTTCCTTACATGCGTAAAAGTGTTATCACTACATGAGACATTTGTCTATACACGATTTTCAGATGTCATTCTTAAAATTCCGTCATTCAAATTTTGTGTCCAAATATGATACCGCCATAAACATTTAAGCCTTTCCTGCTGATGCATCTTTGGAGCCCCAGTAGGGTTTGCTAAACTGTAGCTCCCTGGTTCATTTTGGTGGTAAGGTCCTCCAGTGTAATGTGTCGGTCCACCCTCATGCACCTTCATAGCCTTTCACATCAGTGTCACTTGGTGCTTCATAGTCTCCAGATTGCTTATTAGCAATGGTGCCATTTCTTCATTCAAGATACACTTTCACCAATGCAGCATGTAGAAAATTCACAAACTGCTACAGTCCTTGTTCCAAAAACAGACAATATCCCTTTTTGAAAATCTGATAAATGCCCCTTTTACTTATGACATCAACAAGGGATATGTGTGCAAATAGCCTATCCTACATCTTTTAAACCCACCAAGCCACCTAACAACACATAACTTCCTTCATGAGCTACATGTTGCCGATGTCTAAAAGCAAATCATAATAAAGTAACTTGACTGTGTATATGTCATCTGCTATCTGGGGAGTAGTAGAATACCCCTATTAAGCACCAGTAGATATCACTAATGTTGCAATCAGATGACCACTACATAAACAGCTTTCTGTCTCAAACTCATTAAACTTTTTCAACAAACATGTCTTTCAGTACCTTCAGGACACAAACAATGGTGTTGCAGAACATATAGAGCATTGTCCCACTCTGCACCACTAGGCTAGAGGAACAAAGTTACCATACTTCTTTCTAGTTTTAACAACAGAAAGAGTCATTTTAATGTCGACATTAGAAAATATAACAAAGAGAAGAGATAAATATAAACAAAAATGCTAAAATAATAAGGAAAGTCATACTGATCAGTAACATACAAGTCTACTCCTAGTTCGAAAACTCCCCAGACTTGAATCTAGTTGATCATCTGTGGGATCACCTTGGTCATTATGTTTGCTCTGTGGATCTTCCCCACACACTCACCAGCAGTTGTTGAATGCACTGCAGACAGTATGGCTCCAGATACCTATGACAGCCTACCAAGACCTTTCTGAGTCACATCTGATTGCTTTGAAAACTTCAGTTTGCAGTTTGAGTCGAACTCGAATTTCGAACTCCATTAAAGTCAATAGGAGAAGATGTTCGGGTTAATATTTATACCTATACAGGTGAGGAGAAGCTTTAATTACCTTGAATAATCCATCCAGCAGAGGTTAGTAGTGGAAACTGCAAAAAAAGGTTTCAAAAAACAATCCAGACAGGAATCTGACTTTTATAAGTAAAACCTGACCTGCACTACCAGCAAAGAGTCCAATGATATCCATATGATACAATCCCCTAACCGTGCATACAATAAATATCATGGGACTCTTTGCTGGAGCATTGGCTGTGCACTAAAAAGATAAGATATAACTTCCCAGAACCTACTTCACATTAGCACATAAGTGGCAGCCTGCAGAAATCAGAATATCTGTTGCTACTTTGTCAGAATCTAGTTTGTTCTGCTTACTCTAGCAGAAGCAACATTGTTTTCAGTCGCTTTTCTGAAACGTTATGAAGAGTTCCTCTGTTTAAAGGAGTTCTAATTCATTTTACTACATCTGCCTATACCTTTAAAGTAAATGTGACATGAATGATGGTACAGCACTTATTTTTTCTCTCATAGGGAAACAACATTTGTTTGCCATTATAACCAGCTGGATGTAACAGAAATTTACTACTGGCTTCTCCTAGGGGAAAAAAGCGGCCCAGTTTTCATCTAAAAAACTACAGCAAAACGAGCCAGTGGAATTCCATGTTGATACTATTAAAAGTGTTCAGGGCAGATATCCAATCATCCACTGGCAAAAAGCTCTGGTTCTAGCTAGTATTATCACTGATGAATGTATAGAATTTTGTTTATTGAACAAAACAGAGAAATATAACAGAAAGCATGGTATTATACTGATCCGTAATAGAAACGTTTGTATTATAATACAGGGTTATAGCAGGAATAATGATACAGTAATACAGACTCATACAACATACCACATTGCTTTGAGAAACAGACAAAAAACTAACAAACAAATAAACAGTGGACTGTCAGTTTCCCAGACAGAGGTAAAAAGAAGTCTAGACAATAATAACAACAAGAATATATGATGTATGCACACATACAGTGTTTCTCAGAGACTATAAACAAAGAATGACTCCACAGTCTGAAAAAGTGTTGTTAATTATCTTAAATGGAATAGATTGACAATATTTTTACTAACTAAAAAGGTACTTCTTTCATTAAAAACTTTTATTTTTTATTAACATGAATTAAGTTTTAGATTTCATTTAAAAATTGGATTAAAACAAAAGGTCAATTTCTAATGACTTTTTTTAACTCTCCAACTGCTTGTCAAGAGCTCTGTAAGGGTTAATCCTGCTTACCCGAAGCACAGCTGCGGAAAAAGTGTGGCTACATAGGTAATTGCTTTTAAAGGGGTTGTCTCACTACAAGGATTGCTTTTTATGTTAAAGATCTTGCAAAAACGAGTCACTTTGCAATATGTGTCCATTAACAGTGTCCTATCTATTCCTAGATATCCCCTCTTGTATGGGCTGCATCAGCTCCTCAGGTCACTATAGCTACAGATCTGTTTAATCTCTCCTGATAGGCTGCTAGTACTGGTTGCTATAGCTACAGACCTGGCTTCTACTGCAGCCTAGTAGAAACCAGTAAACACACCCCTGAATTCAAAAATGAAACTGAGAAAACAGGACTGAGGGAAGATGAATCGATGTAGTGGGACAACCCCTTCAAGTGCTCTAGCTCAGGCTATATCACTGCATAAGTTGTAATTTTGGTCCTGTTTCAAAGCCAATAAACCATAGAACTCTAGCTGTGATCTTGTATGTTTGAAGCTTGCAGTTCACCCTTCAAACATAAGGCAGTGTAAAAACGCAGTGAGAAAGAGAAGGAGGCATAAGAACCCAGAAAAAGGAGAGGATCAGTGTAGTTGCCATGGAGTGACAAGGAGAAAGAGAGAAAGAGTTTGTGTAGGGCATTAGTACACCTGTCAGAAAGAAATGCAGAGTGATTGTGCCTAGCAGCTGAGCATGGAGAGACCCGGGGCCTATGTTATTCTACAAGGGGAAAGTGAGCATGTATATGTAAACAGGCCCATTAGCAGAAAATCTAATGTGTGTACCAGACAGAAAGAGATGGAGAGTGACTAAAATCTATTGCTGGACAGACACTAAGGGTCACATGTATGAAAACTGTCTAGGTCTAAAATTCACTTTGTTTCCCAAATCAGAGTGCCCCTCTCATTTTTCCAGAGCACTATATGAAATGAAGGGGACACTCTGATTGTTTGCTCTGGTCAACAAAGTAAGTTTTAGACCTAAACAGTTTTCATACTGTCAGGTTAATGGTTTGTAGGAAAACATTAAATCCTGTTCTAGTATCAGACTCTCATTTCTCTTGTTAATCTTTATCATGTATTATGCTTAATCCACTTTTATTACAGTTCAACTATTTGGTTATCAACCTTAATCCAGTTTATCAGATATTATTCACAATTGCTTCTGCATCGCTTGAAACTGCTTAAAATGACCTCCAGGACTTGTCTTCTGGATGATATTGAGATATATTGCTGCTTGGAATTGCTGAAACAAGACGTTAAGCCTTCAAATATTTCCCCATTTGGAAGACACAAAGGACTTTCCAGAATTTGCTACTGTGCATGCCCATAAAGGAAGCTGTTGGGCTGTTAGACTGTTAAGCCGTTGGACCGTTGAGGGTATCCGGCCTGTTGTTATATATCCACTTATGTCCATGTATCTTGTTTGTGGTTTTGACCAGTATCTGCCTATACTAACATATTAACCAATTATGATTTAAAACGTATCATTACGTATCAAGCCTATATAAAACTTGTGACTTCCTCTAAGTAAACAGAATTTTATGCACAACGCAGAACTGTGTGTGTAATTCTCTTCTCTCAGCTGAGAGATAAACACCTTGAATTTGGAACAATGATAACAACTGGACCAGGAATGGATTAAAAGGGAAAATCCGTCCTAACAATACATGTGGCCCTAAGACTGTCCTGTACCGAAGCCAGAGGCAAAAATGTTAAGAGCCAGAGGAAGGTGGAAATGACATGTGGACAGTGGAAGAGACTTCCATCCCACAGGTGCATCACTGAAGACTGAGTCACAGGTCCCACCAACCTCTGTGCAGACCACCGAGAGAGAATACTGCCTGGTAATGAGAAGTAGACTGCTTCCAGCTAATTATATTCTTATCACCAAGCAAACCACTAAAAATACCCCGGTTATGTTGCGTGATCCTTCATTCCTTGATTCAGAGCTGTGATCATTTCCCCATCCTGGAAAGACCAAAGGAACAGGGTAACATGGATTACTTGTTAACATGGACTTCAAGTTATATCTTCCTTATAAATTTGAAAGCACAGTTTGTTCATTTTTAGAAAAGGAGCAAAGAAATTAGTTCATGCACATCTACTCAGTTTTTTTCATCTATTTAGACAGCTAATTGAATTAACCCAGCCATTTAACGCACTCAGATTAAGGATAGGTTAACTTGTTAAAGATCAAAGCTGACTATGGAACGTTAGGGCTTCACAGAAAAAAAAGAGAAAAACAGTGTTCCCTTTCATAATTTTCCATTATAAAGAAAATAAGAAGAATTTAAAAGCACTATACAATACATTGAAATCCCTAAAGAAGCATTTATGCTATCTATAATACATGAAAAAAACTTTGAGATTCTTAGTTCACACGTTTTGGTCAAACTATGCTATGCCACCGCCGACTTACAACGGGATCTCAAGGCGGGTGGTCCTGCGCTATCTTTATCTCTCACTAGAGCCAAATTCAGACAACCCAGCAACCTATCCAATAATTAAACAGGCGACTGGGTATCGCGCAGGCATGACCTCCAGCATCTCTATATGAGACACTGGACACCACAACTGAAAACGCTCCAACTGAGTGTCTCCACACTCTTTTATTATACAAGTAAATTAAATCAGAAATAAAATACTAACAAAATTGGATAGGTTGCTGGGTTGTTGTGTATGCTCCATTAATGAATACATTATGGATGGATTGAGTTAGGAGGAGTGTTTGACACCAGAGTGTTGCCGTTCGCTTCTCCTGATGAGCCATATACGATGTTGCCTAAATTCTTCTTCTTTTCTTCTTCTTCTTTTTTCTTTTTTTCTTTGGTTATTATCTTTAGCAATATGGCCGCCATAGGTCTTGTACCAGCGGTGCGCATGCGCGAATAATTAACTAGGTGTGCGTTGCCTGTTGTCTTGCTTACAGCCATGTGATCTAGTGGCGCCGGACATGCGCAGTCGCTTTTACAAGACGCCGAGTATCTGCTGACAAGCTGATGCATGTATGTGAAGTTTCTTTGTTTATATTTAGGATTAGGAGGCGTTCATCCCCGCCCCTATTCAAATGTGATTTTTGTTGTGCACTACTTTATATATGAATTTGTAGTAAAATTATGTTAGATTTTTTTGATGAAATTGCACGTTCTTCATGTATGGATTTTTTTTGATGTGAACATATTTTAGAAATGTTTGATACGTATAACCCCTTTTTGCATAAAAATGTTTCATGTTAATGAATGATTTGCATTTTAATTGCTACCCCTTTAAAAATACTTGCCCAAAACTAGGTTGCTTAAAAAAGCTTTTGTACCCGAAACGTTCCCCTGGGGACATGGGGAATAAAGTACTTTTTTACTTTTTCATTTTTAACGGGAGTTGATTTTTCTTTATTATTTTGTGGCTCGTACGAGTAGTGTTGAGCGATTCGTTGGTATCGACTTGGGCGAAGTCGATAGTCGACCATCATCGAAAAGGTTTTTCGATAGTGAGCATGTTAAAGAGCGATGCTTTAAAAGTCAGGGGAGAGCAAAAAACCCCCTTATTTTACCCCCAAAAAAGGTGGGAAGCTAAAATTTAAAACACCCACAAAGTCAAAAGGATACGTGTCATCTTAGGAAAAACCACTTAGGTTATAAAAATCACAGAAAAAAGTCACAGACCTTTACTATCCCGTTTGTCCCACACCCTGACCCTTAAACCTGATGCCCAAAAAAAAAGTCCAGAAGCAGTATGATTTGAACCACATTTTATTTAAAAATGGACATTGTTTTCCCTGTCTGGAACGCAGCATGAGCCCCAAACCTGGAGCACTTTCCTGTAGTATAAGCTATGTTACATTTTGGGCCGTGTAGGGGGGTTGTCTGGCACTTTTTGTGTATAGGCTATGTGTACATTTTCGGTGTCAGGTGGTTTGCTGGCATATTCTCTGTATAAGAGCTATGTGTACGTTTGGCGTGCAGGCCTGTGCTGAGCATTTTCTCGTGTATAAGTTGTGTACAGTTTGGCGGGTCAGGCCCCTGTGCTGAGCCTATTTTGTAGTATAGAGTATTGTACGTTTGGGGGTGTCAGGTGGTTGTGCTGACACTATTCTCTGTGTTAGAGCTATGTGTACATTTTGGCGGTGTCAGGGGGTTGTGGGGCCCTTTTCTCTGTAGTATGAGCTATGTGTACAGTTTGGCGGTGTCGGTCCTGTGTGAGACTATTCTCTGTAGTATAGACTATGTGACATTTTGGGCGGTGTCAGGCCCCTTGCTGAGCATTTTTCCTGTAGTATGAGCTATGTGTACAGTTTGGCGGTGTAGGTTTCTTGCTGGCACTATTCTCTGTAGTTTTAGAGCTATTTTTAAGTTTGGGCGGTGTCATGCCCTGTCTGAGCAAATTCTCATGCCCCCAGTTTAAAAAAGTGCGGGAAAAAAAGGATTTTCAACCCCTTTTTTAGTTTACTGGACATAGACTAATCTGCCCCTGGGCCAAGCAGGGCCCCCAAAAATGATGACCCCAGTTTAAAAAGTCCCGGAAAAGGAGTTTTTTCAACCACCTTTTAGTTTCACGGGGAATAGATTATCTGCCCTTGGGCCCAAAAGAATGACCCCCAAACCCTGCATGACCCCAATTTAAAAAGTGCCGGAAAAAAGTTTTTAAACCCACCATCTTAGTTTCACTGGACTTTTACTATTCTGTCCTCGGCCAAAAGCGGGCCCCCAAACCTGAGGGCCTCAGTTTAAAAAAGTCCCGGGAAAAAGGAGTCTTTAAAACCCATTTTAGTTTTCACTGGACATAGACTATACTGCCCCTGGACCGCGTTGACCCGGGCCGGATTTTACAGTGGGTGCGGTGAGAGCCCAGGCTGGCGTCCGTCATCTTTAACAGGGCGGGTTAAAAATCCCCTGTGCGCAGCAACGAAAAATGTCGTGCTGAAGAGGTGGGGGAAGGGGAAGTGTGAGAACTCCACCTTCTCAGTACACAGTAAAACCCTGGGTAGCGCTTGCCCTCCCTATGAGTGCGGACCCAAATTTAGTTCATTGGGGGAAAAACGGTGGTTTAACGTCCTGTTCCACCCGGTGCCCTTTTTTTTTGGCATTCTTTTTCTCATTTTACTCAACCCCTGGGGAAATTGTCTCTTATTTGTTCTTGTCGTCTCCATACTCCATGTCCTCTGAATAACCTAATCTGGTTAATCTTCCCGTAAACCCCCCTTGTCAGAGGGAATTTTTTTTACCAGCTTTTTTTGTAATGCAATTTTTTTGTAGTTTAAGTCTAAAAAAAAATTTTTAAAAAAGGATGGATCCCCCATGTCTTTTTTCTCTTTTTTTAAAATTTTATTAAAGGGTTGTCTCAATACAGGGGTTGATAGCTTGTTAAAGATCTTGCAAAAACAAGTCATTTGCAATATGGTCCATTAACGTGTCCCACCTATTCCCGTTTCTGACGCACCATCACCCTTGAGCAACTCTTGAAATTTTGAAAACAAATGCTGTTAGAAACAACTTTTTTTATAAAAGCCCTGTGTATAGCTGATGTCCCCAGCAAAATGCCCCCCAAAAAAACAAAAATGCCCCTGAGCCCTTTTGACAATTGTGAAAAACAATGTCTATTTGAAACAACATTTTTTTAAATAGGACCCGTGTATTGCTGCAAATTTTAAAACACTGACCCAAAAAATTAAAAATGACTTTCAGCCACTGTTAAAAATTGTGAGGGGAAATGCCACTTTAAAAACCACATTTTTTGTTCCAAAAAGGGCCCTGTTATTGCTGTAACTCACAGCAACATGACCCCAAAAAAAATTTAAATATGACTTCTCAGCCCCTGTTAAAAAATTGTGAGGGGCCTCGGCGCTTTTTTGGGAAAATGTCCTTCAGGGTATTCTGACTGCCGGGACTCTGTTCCGGGTCTCCCCAAGCCTATTATTTTTTGTTTTACTTCCCCCCAAATAAATATAAAAAATCTTTACTAAAAAAACCTCTTCGGGTGCCAAAAATGTTTACCGACACTGGATCAAAAATTCCCCCCCCCCTCCGTTGGGGAATGGATAGAGGAGGTCTCCCTTTTTTTTTCCGGATGGGAAAAGTTGATAATTTTGCTTCCCCCAGGATGCCCTTAGATTTTTATGTCTGGAAAAACCCCTTGGGTCCCATATCAAACATTCGCCTTTTTGGGGTTCGGGCTAATTTGTTTGTGGGGGGTCCCCCCCTTGGCGTAATCGTCTTCTCCTATTTGCTGGCCCTATTTTACTTTACCTCGCTGCTCACCCCCGGGGCCCATGGATGTGGGGGTTCCCTCCTCCCCCTCTTTTTTTTTTTTTTTTCCCTTTTTCTCCTTTTTCCTCTCTTCTCTCTGTTTTCGTTCTGAATGTCAGTCCGCAAATTTTATTCTCACATCTCCACACATGCGCCTTGCATACAGTGTGTTTATATCTGCACTATATCCTTATCATGGAACTGCCTTGTGGACAGGTCTCTATCAATCTGGGGTCAAATTGGATTATGAGGCTCACGGGTTCCCCTACTATGGATGCGTTTTATTTTTTTTTTTTGTTTTTTTAACTGTTCCTACAGTTTTTTTCATTCTAGGACACGTTTGTTGCTGACCGTGTCGTCATCACTGTAATTCATTATGGGGATGTGACTACACTGCGATTCTTTGTTTATTATATCATTGTTATACAGACATGTTCTCCATATAATAACGTTGAGGTATAGTTTATGTTTCTGGTGCGTTTAATGAAGAAAATGTTAATAAAACTTTAAAATTAAAAAAAAAAAAAAACAATTGTGAGGGAGAAATGTGCTACTTAAAAGCCGACATTTCTGTTCACAAAGGACAATGATTATGCTGGATCTCACAGCAACCATGACCACAAAAAATTATAAAAAATGACTTTCAGACCACTATTAAAAATTTGTTAGGGCAACACGACCCCAAAACCATTGAAAAGCGAAAAATTCTAAAGATGAAGTGAGTAAATGGAATATGGTTTGGGTCACGAAACCTTGGTGTCTTTTTACAGTCACCTCACAGCAAAACCGCAAATAAATGAACTGTTGGGAAATGAGAATAAAAATTGCAGAAGAAATGATAAATTTTAAAAAAATTTTCAAGAGGACCTTTTTCTGTTTTGAAAGGAATGTGAAGTAAGCCCTGGCAACTAATCGGTGACCTCGCAATTGGGGCCACAACATCATCAAGATCCATCCTGATTCATCTTGATGAAAGTCAAACGATCCACAATTTATCTGTGAAAGCCGGATGCGTTTGTCTGTAATGACTCCCCCGCTGTGCTGAAGGTCCGCTCAGATATGACGCTGGCTGCTGGGCAGGACAACACCTCTATGCGGGGCGAGCCAGCTCGGCCATTCGCCATTTTGGATACCCAGAAGTCTATTGGGTCCGGAACACATGCAAAAACATCGGTGTTGAGACGCAAGTAGTCGTCACCATGATCTTAAAGCTGTCTCGTGTGTTGGATGGTGCCCTGCATTGCATGCTTTGTTGAGGTGGTAAAAAAAGAATGCCAGATGTCACCCATTAGTCTTCTGCCACCTTGCCTGCTGCTCCCGCAATACCCTATTGGCACTCTACTGCTGTCACGTCGCTGATGTTGTTCCACCGTGACATTTGGGGAACGTGAAGCAGACGCAACAGATGTCTCCAGTTGATCAATCAGCAAGGTCTCCATTTCCTGCATTTTACTCTCTATTGTTTGGGGGGTGGAAGGAAAGTGCTTTATTTTGTTTTGTACCGGGATCCAGGGGGTTGCCACCCAGTAAACTGTTTTTTCATTTTGATGGCCTTAATGCGAGATCATGTTGGAGGAAATGGAGCATCCAAGCACTCATGTGAGAGATGGGGGCCTTGATTTCCCAAGCCTCTGGGTCGAGGGGCACAAACAAACTGATCTCCCATCTTCCTCCTCCGCCTCAAATTCGCGCCAACCTCTTTCCAAGGCAGGACGTCGGTAACATCGGGGTCTAGGGAAAAACCTCCTCCTCCCCCCTCCGCTGCCTCCGGCACAGCTTCAACACAGCCCTGACTTTCCTAAATGATGCACCCTGAGAGCTGATGCGCCACCTTGCACTAGCTCTGGACCCCGAACCACTGCCTAATGAAGACCGATGAAATTGTGAAACTGTCTGGCCTTGTGGATTTGACGGAGATAAAGGCTCCGTGTCCGCATCTGTGTCCATCTCCTCCTCCATCGCTGGCGGGACCTTTGTTTCAGAGTGTCCCAACGATCGTTCCAGAACTAAGATCACCACAATGCTCATGCTGACAAGGCATTGTCCGCACTGACCATTTTGGTGGCTTCTTCAAAACTGGCAAGGATGGTGCAGAGCTCTTTCACCTGCCTCCACTCTCGGTGGTTCAACACCCCGAGGTCCGTACCCGCTGCTTGTCAGGCCATGTGTCACTTCGTACTGCGTAATGGCATTGCGCTGCTGCCACAATCGCTGGAGCATGTGGAGGGTGGAATTCCAGCGTGTTGCCACGTCAACAATGAGACGGTTGACGGGGAGGCCGAGCTGACGCTGCAACGCAGCCAGGCGGGACGAAGCAGGGTGCGAACGGCGGAAGTGCGAACTCAGACCTCGAGCCTTCTTCAGCAGGCAGTCCACACCCGGGTAGCTCTTTAGAAATTTCTGGACGACAAGGTTCATGACATGTGCCAGGCAAGGGTTGTGCTCCAGCCTACCGATCTTAAGGGCGGCCAGCAGATTTCGCCCGTTATCGCACACCACCTTGCCTGGCACAAGGTTCTTGTCACCCAGCCAGCGCTCGGTCTCGTTGCTGAGAGCCGTCCACAGCTCCTGACCTGTGTGTGGACGGTCTCCAAGGCAGATTAATTTCAAAAACGGCCTGGTTGTCTCCTGGGCACGTGATGCCACCAGAGGACCTTGGGGGAAAGAGCCCTGGCACCATCCCTGCAGTTTGAAGAGCGTGCGCCGAGCCTGAGAGCCACCGTCACCCCCAGAGACATCCACCCAGCTCACCCAGTGAGCTGTCACAGAGATATAGCGGCCTTGGCCGTGCTTACTAGTCCAGGTGTCGGTGGTGAGATGGACTTTTCCGGACACAGATGCAGACAACGCGCTTGAAATTTTTAGATGACACGTGGCTGGCCAGGGCAGGGACGGCTTTTCTGGCAAAGAAATGCCTGCTCGGCATCTGGTATTGGGGGGAGGCGAGGGCCATGACGTGGCGGAACCCATCTGTGTCCACCAGACGGAAAGGCAACATTTCCAAGGCCAAAAGCCTGGCAATGCCGACATTCAGGCTTTTGGGTTTGGGATGGTTTGGGTTAAAGTGTTTCTTCTGCTCCAAACCTGGAAGACAGAAGGCGTGCTGCTAGACTGGCCGCTGTACGGCGTGCAGGTCGTCAAACTGGCGGAAGGAGAAGGGGTAGGATGGGTCTCTGGTGGTGCTGGTGGTACTCGGGCGACGGTGGAGGCTGAAGCGGAGGCTGATCCCTGATCATGACTCTGAGAGACATGGCAGCTGAGGAACGCTTGTGGTGGCGGAGGAGGGAGAGGCGGAGACAGAGGTGTGACAGTGTTTGGAGGCCCGGCGTCGGTCTGGCCTTTTTGGCCAAGTGTTCCCTCCATTTCAACTCATGCATTCGCTGCATGTACTAGACATGTTGGTGGTGGTTAACCACTTAAGGTTCTTGCCTCTACTTATCGTTTACGGCAAAGGCGGCATATGACATCGCTGGTGAATCAGAGCTTGCTCAAAGAAGCCCAGGCTGAGAGGTCCTGACCTTTTTGACGGCGATAAGCGAGGAGCGGGGTTTGCGCTGACCGTGGCTGGCGAATCATATCAGCGGACTTCTGCGACCGCCCTCTTCCCTTTTTGTGGCGGGACCCGTATTGACACTACCCCATCGTCTTCCTCCTCGTCCACTGATGAAGCCTCGCAAGCAAATTCTGCGAAAAGACCAGGATGGATCCGCAAAAGTCGTCATCATCACATCATCAACACAGGTGACTTGGTCGTCCTGACTTTCTGCATCCAGAAGCTGCGGGCTACAAGCAAGGGCACTGCAAGGCGTTGCCCGACCGCCCGGGATTTTTTGCCCGATTGAAACCCCTTGCTTCACCTCCTCTGATGGCATCAGTAACTGGGCGTCAGAGCAGACTAAATCATCCTCTTGATCTTTTAACATGCCTTCTGACCCCAACCGCATTTTGTCATCAAAAGAGGTCTTCAGACAATGGATTATCCACAGTGGTGGGTACAACGAGTTGACAGTTGGGCTGCTACATGATGGACGGCTGCGGATGATGCTGATGACGACATTTGTGGCCGTGACTGCAGGACGAGGAGGTAAGACTGCTAGATGCAGGTTGCATTAACCACTGAAGGACAGATTGGCGACGATGTTCGTTACTTAGATTCACAGGGCCCTGACCCAGCGATGACAGGCCTGACGGTCCTGAACTGAATACCGCTGCATGCTGTTGGTCGCCAGCACTGGAAGAGCACATTCTCTCGTACCTCTACCTCCATGTGCTACCACCCTCTTGCTTCTTACCACCTGCATTTTCCGCTCCATGTTCAGAAATATAAAAAATTTGAAGTATGGAATAGTTTTGGAAAGTCTCTTATTAAAAGACGGCAAATCACAGCTATTCTCAAATTCCCTCTAATCAAAACAAAATTTTTGGGCTGATTCAAATTTAACTGCAAAGGTGGTTTATCAACAAATCTGGACTGGGCAAAATCCAAAAAACCACGTAAACTGTTATGTTTTTGTATAATAAACAGGTATTTTGTTGCACCTTTCAATTCACCAGTGGTGAATATATAATTGCTGTTTTAAATTTACGTAGATGCTGCGTCAATGAACAGGTGCTTGAGTGCGCAAAAGTCCCAAAAAACACGTAACATTAAGATTTGATATAAATAAATCGGTATTTTTTGCACCTTTCAATACACCTTGTGTTGATATCGAATTGCTGTGTTTAAGATTTACTTAGATGCAGCGTCAATGAAAATGCTGGGTGCGGCAAAAGTCAAAAAACACGTAACTGTTTAATGTTTGATATAATAAACGGTATTTTTGCACCTTTCAATTCACCTGTGGTGAATATAGAATTGCTGTTTTAAGATTTACGTAGATGCTGCGTCAATGAACAGTGCTGGGTGCGCAATAGTCAAAAAACACGTAACTGTTATGTTTTGATATAATAAACGGTATTTTTTGCACCTTTCAATTCACCTGTGGTGAATATAGAATTGCTGTTTTAAGATTTACGTAGATGCTGCGTCAATGAACAGTGCTGAGTGCGCAAAAGTCAAAAAACACGTAACTGTTATGTTTTGATATAATAAACGGTATTTTTTGCACCTTTCAATTCACCTGTGGTGAATATAGAATTGCTGTTTTAAGATTTAACGAAAGATGCTTTTGTCAATGAACAGTGCTGGGTGCGCAAAAGTAAAAAAAAAACGTAACTGTTATGTTTTGATATAATAAACGTATTTTTTGCACATTTCAATTCACCTGTGGTGAATATAGAATTGCTGTTTTAAGATTTACGTAAAATGCTGCGTCAATGAACAGTCCTGGTGCGCAAAAGTCAAAAAACACGTAACTGTTTATGTTTTGATATAATAAACGTTATTTTTTGCACCTTAAAATTCACCTGTGGTTAATATATAATTGCTGTTTTAAGATTTCCGTAGATGCTGCTTCAATGAACCGTGCTGGGGGCTAAAAAGTAATAAAACACGTAACTGTGATGTTTTCGTACGATACACGGTATTTTTGGCAACAAACAACCTGTGCTGACTACAAGATTGCGGGTTTTGGGTAATTTAAGTGCAAGGTGGATATATAAACAGTCACAGGTGTAATGGGTAAAATTAAAACACCTATCTGAAATGTATACTGATAAAAAAGTGATTTTTGCAGCTAAAAAGAGACCTGCATTACTAGAAATATGTTTACCCAATATAAGTTCAGGCTGCCCAAACCCAGGAAATATTTCAATAGCAAACTGTTAATAATAAAGATATTCCACTACAATGTCTACACTACCGTCTTGGTGAACTTTATCCAGTGTTCTTTATAGATAGAGCTTGTCTGTGTTCGCCCCCCCCCCCCCCCGCTCCCACCGCCTTTAATTTTACAGCGTAGATGCTGCTTTAAAATTCTCTAGCTAACTACTAAAATGTTCAAATCTCTAATCTAACTAAATTGGAAGGATCACAGCTAATAGTAGAGGTTTCTCTGTGCAGAAATAGACTAATTCGCTGAGCTGTTTGGCCCCAGGCAGAGCGCAGGTCCAATCCCTAAGAGACCCGGACAGACACTGAGGCTGAAACAGGAAAGCTGTTTATGTAAAACGAGGTCATGTATTTTCCAGCCAATCGCAACCATACACATCCCAGTCATGACGTCACACACACATCTCACCCTGCTCTATTCTGTAATCTCATTTGCTGGCCGCCAAAATTAATGAAGCGCCGAAAAAGGCGCGATCTTAATAGATGATGCACAGATTTTAACCTTAATTATCGCATGATCTGGAAATTTCGATCACCATAAAAACCTTGCTGATTTCAACTTTGTCGATAAAAATCGCTCAACACTAGTTAACACCCATCAGCTGCTCCTGGGTATTTTTCTTTAATAGCATGGGGGCCTGTGTTGCCTCTGTGCTGTGTTCAGTCTCATCTCAGCTTTTCTAGCAGTGAGTATGGCCATGTTTCTGTTTTTTTCTTTGATTAATTTTTTCCCCTTTTCCTGTATATAATATGTAGTCGAGGGTAGGCCTCGACAATTGCTAGAGGGGATGTCCCGTGGCCAGGAGGCCGTATCATCCATCGAAGAAGGGGTCCACTTCGGGAGAGATGAAGTTGCTAAGGAACCTGTGTCCTGCTGTTGCCGTGGGCAACTACCTTCAGCAGCAGGAGCTTGCTACTACCGTCCAGCAGAGGGAGCCATGTTGGAGGTGCCACAGAGTGGAGAGTTGTGCTCCTGACTGCCCTCTCAAGAGGAGGCCGGAGAGATTGCAGCCCCAAGCCCTGGAGTTCTAGGTGGATGGAGCCCTGCCCCAGGCTGACATGGACAGTCAGCAGCAGAGATCTAGACTGAACCCAAACATCACAACTGGTAAGACTGTTCCTGTTATTTATGAAATGTTATTTGAGACTGTCTATCAAGTCCAGGATGTATGTGGTTACCAGGGTGGGCAAAATGGAGGCCCAGACACACTGCCAAGCCTTGGGATGGGTCATGAGGGTGTTAAGACTGTGAAAGGTGAACTTGTAAAGTCTGATGGACTCTGTGTTCAGGACATATGCACAATATTGTCCATTGGAAATGTCATTGAGATAAATGTGCCCGTAATACATAGTCTGGTTTCACTACCTGAGCAGGGAGAGGGTAGCTGGTTTTCAGAGTCAGCTCCAGATACTGCCAAATCTGAACTAGCTGCTAAAGACACTACAGGTGAAGAAGCAGTAGGTTGTAGTTCAGGTGTACTGCTAGAGGCAATGTGTGAACAGGCTGCTAAAGATACTACAGTTGCAGCTATAGCCATAGAGGAAAGCAACTCAGGTCATAGGGAAGAGCAGTCAAAGTAGCACAGCTGATGTGTATCCAGTGATTGATAGCCTCCAGTTCTGTTTTGCTCCTGTTGGTCCCAGAGAGGAGCTTTCATGTTTCAGTGTGCTGCCTGGAAGGGAAAAGGCAAATCCTGGGAATGATTGCTCTGCTGCCATGTATGAGGAGACTATGAGTGTGAATGGGCCGGTTAGTGACCATGAAGACAAACCACTATCGGAAGAGTCTCAATTTCAGTGGTGGAGTGAACGCTGTAGTGTGGCAGTGCTGCAATGTAATGATGGTGATTATTCGGATGAGAGGGATGAAAAAAACCTGTGTAAAGAAAACGGGTGCCAAGGCAGATTTAGTTAGAGATCTGGATTTTGCCACTGCAGGGAATAAAGAGGAGGGTTATGCTGGGACCTGTAGTGCAGGTGAGGTCACTTGCTCCAATAATTGCTGTGTTTCCAGTAGCTTTTACTGCAATGGCCACAAGGACTTCTGTGATGTAAAGAGTGAGCTGCTAGACACCACAGAGTTACCTGGTTCTGAGGCAGCTGCAAAATTTTCCCTAAACATTATGGAGGAAAATATTAGCAGTATCACGGAGGTGGGATGTGCTGTGGTTTGATGCCACCTGTCGGTGGATGCCATTTGCAGCAAAATGTCCGCTACACCTACTGGTGGTACAAAGGTGACTGAGTTGTATAATGTGAACACAGCCAGTTTGGTTTATGAGTGGGAGAACTATAAAAATAATGGCTGGGTGGCTTTGAATGATGTCCCATTTATAAATGTGTCGGCTCTTAACTCCAGCGCACGTTGTGAACCTGATGGTGAGCAAGATATAGGAGTGTCCCTGATAGAGGATGAGCATTCTCCCTTAGAGACGGTTACAGGGGATGTGCAGACAACATCTCCACATGTTGCTGCAGAGGGTCTGCTGCTAGACAGAGCTGGTAAACGGCTGTTTGATCTGGAGGGGAATATGTCCTCTGGCACTAGTGAAAAGCCAGGTACTCTTGTTATCACTGAGGTGGTCAGTGAGGTAGACCAAATTTCCTCTGGTAGAAGCCAAGGAACAGCTAGTAGCCCAGAGGCAGCGCTTCAGGGTCCAGAGAAATTAGATGATGTAGCTGATCCTAAGGAGCAGGATATGGTCAGTGAGGACCAGAGTCCTTGTGATGGGGAGAAGTCTGGCTCTCATGGTGCTGTTGCAGACCCAAAGCTATGAGTCGGTGACAAAAATTGTACGGAAAGGTCCCCATGGGAAAATGTTGTGTCGTCCCTGACAGATGAAGAGTCACAGGAATGGTGTGAGATGGCTCCTCTGTGTAGGTGTTTTGACCCTGGAGGAAAGAATGTTCAAGGTGAAAACAACCTGCGGCCTTTATGAAAGGGGGAGGGATATGTGGCAGAGCGACCTCAGGCAGTCGCAGGGTTCTGCCACTAGGTGCCGTAAAGCAGGAGACCTGCTATCAACGTGCCACCGAACACTTGGTTTCGGTGGGGGAAAGCAACCATTTAATGTCAGTAACAATAGGTTACTGACATTTTTAGATAGTATGGCTGCTATGCGGCTAGTGATGGGTTGCCATTCCCGGGACGGCCACATTCTAGGACAGGGTTTTGGAAGGTCTCTGGAGACCTATTAAAGGCCTCCTACTACAGGTGATCAGGGGGTGTGGTCTGCTGAGAGTGGAGCAGCAGAGGAGCTGAAGGGAGGCTCTGGCCCCAGAGGCTTGAGGGCAGCCTGGAACCAGTGGTGACTGTTAAAAGTGTATTTTTTTATTTCTCATCTTTTGTCTGAATAAAGCTGGTGGAGGCCAGTGTTAAACTGAACCCTGTGTCTGTCTGAGTGCCATTCAGCCTATGAAAGACGGTGATCCCAGAAGCCAAGAGTGACCAAGGTGGCATCCAAGCATGAGTGAGGCTATGCTATATATATATATATATATATTAATATATAATATATATATATATATATATATATATATATTATTTATTCGTATTCAGTGGCTGTCATTTACTCTGGCTGGATCACTCCTGTACTCCTGTTTTGCATTGGTCAGGTGTTTTGGCTCATTAGCTCATTGGAAGGTAAACCTTTAGCCCAGTCTGAGGTCCAGAGCACTCAGGATCAGGTTTTCACTAAGAATATTTCTGTACTTTATTCAATTCAGCTTTCCCTTAACATTTACCAGTCTCCATATTCCAACTGCTGGAAAAACACCGCCACAGAACAATGCTGCCATCATCATGCTTCACTTCTAGGGTGCTATTGGGCAGGTGATAAGAAGTACCTGATTTCCTCCAGATATGACATTTGGAACTAAGTCCAAAAAGTTCAATCTTGGTTTCATTAGACCACATAATGTTGTTTCTCACAATCTTGTTTCTCCCCGGACTGTGGGTGGCTCTGCAGCAGTTATTAGTATATTCAACTTTAAGCTGTTACTCTGATGGAGCAGGAGATTCTTATCTCTAACAATATTACAGATAAAGCAATGTTTTTCAGTCCTCGCAGCAGATGTACCTTTTGTTTACTGCAGCTATTCTTGTTAAATCTAATTTAGTTAATTAGTCCTTCCATGGAGGGGACATCACTCTCTGCTCTCAGCTAATCAGATTACAGACTTCTTTCTGGTATGCAGGTGACCATATAAACCTGTTTGGACTCTGTTGAAATGTCTCATATCATGACTAAAGTAAAATCTATTGACCAATGTATTTAGAAAATCTCTTCATTTATCTGTCCCTTTATGTTTAAATCTTTGTAGTGAATAAACCCCTTTAAGGTGTTATTTTGCAAACTCTATGTGGGCTTTCTTGTTTCTTTTACATAGGCTTCTTTCTGACCACTCTGCCATAAAGGCCAGATTTGTGGAGTGCTGCAGTGATGGTTGACCTTCTGGAGGTTTATCCCATCTGTACACAGGATCTATGGAGCTAAGCCAGAGTGACCATGGGTTCTTGGTCACCTCTCTTACCCAATCCCTTCTCCCCTGATATCTTAGTTTGGTGGGGAGAGCAGTTGTATGTAAGAATCCTAGTTGTTACAAATTTCTTCCCGGCTGCTAAGGTCTTGAAAACTTTTTAGTGAATTTTTTTTAAAAATGTCTGCACTTCTATTTGTTCTTTTTCATTATTGAGTATTAACTACGAAATGATGGGGAAAAACATATTTTTTTATTTGTGGTTGCTCAAAAGAAAAAGCATGAATATTTTTTAAGTGAAAAATTGAACAGTTTATTATATACTGTAGGTCAGTTTTTGCAACAAATTCTATTTTGGTTACATTTATCTATATTTTGAAATTTACAGTATTTGTTTTATGTTTCACATTAGTTACAGTTTACCTCGACATTTTACACAAAGGCTTATGAAGCAAAGTAAAATAACATTTTCAACAACCTTTTTATCTTTCAGTCAATGCTGTTTTATGGCTTTTTCCAGAACAAGGACATTTGCTTCTAAAATATACATTTTTGGTGGTAAGAATATTGGTTGTTGTAAAATTGTCAATAATATTTATTATGTAAACATTAACCTGGCTATTTTCATTTGCAAATGTAGTTGAAAGCAGTCTTGCCATTAGGCTGATGTTACTATAAACAGGATTATGATAAAAATGAGTATCATAAGTTATAGCAAGCACAAAAGTCGTCATACTAATCTGATTTACTTTTATGAGAAAAAAACTGTACAGAGAGACTGCTGTGGATATAGTGTGTTTTGATTTTGCAGAGGAGTTTGAAATTGTCCCTTAAATGTCTAATGGTTAAATGAATGTCTATAGGTTTACAAATTATAGTTTGCAAACATTAAAATCCGACTGACAGAATATATTCAGAGATTGCTAGTAATTTTTATTTAATGTCATTGGGCATCAGTTTTAAGTGTTGTACCTTAAGGTTTAGTGCTGGATCTGCTGTTATTCAGATTACATAATGATGTAGAGGATAGGTTTAGTAGCGCTTTTTAACTGTGCAGTATATAAAAGATGTTTATAGATCACAATTAAACAAGGACATACTGATTGTTTTGGCATCCATTTTGCTATTGAGTTTCACATGGATAAATGTAGTTATACATCTGGGTATTAAAGAATCTTCATATACTGTAGGTATACTGGTGTTGGCTACATTGGAGTGCAGACTTTAAGAAACCTCCTGGTCTTCACCCTAAAGTCCTCAAAAAAGTTATAGACATTGCTGGAGTAAGATATCTAGGTTGCCGTCTCATGAATATCAATGAACCAGCAGCCAAGGTCAGGATCAAAGTCAATCAGGATTCAAAAGATGGATTAGTAGGATAGGGGGTAAGATTCAGAATAGAAAATATACTATAATGACCAAGCAAGGCACAGCAGGACAGTTAGGGCTTGTCCCCATGGCACGGGTTTTCATCCAGTTTTTCAGACGGTTTTCGGTTTCGAAAACGGTCTGCAAACCAGGTGACAACTTTTACTGTGGACCTCTATGGAAAACCCACGCAAAGGTCCCGAAAAACATAGAACATGTTTATTCTTCCACCGGTTTTCGGGCAGAATATGAACAGGTCTAGGTGAAGAGGGAGGGCTTTTCTCCGCAAACCACGGAGAAAAGCCAGCCCCTGGCGGCCGTGTGCACGGCCTGACAACAATGCAAATTTCCGAATTTCCGACCGATATTTCCACTGTGCCACGTGAACGGCCCTTAACCCTTTAAATAGTGTGTCAAGCCTTATTTCATCAGCAGATCCAATTGATTTAGCAATCTACCAGTGCCTGGCAGCCAGAATAAGATGCAGAAAAGTATCTGAGTAAGGAGACCGTAATAGTCACCACTTTTAAGGCCCCATCCAGAAATGCAAATTTGCTGAAAGGTCCTGTTTCTTGATGGGAGACTCTGGTAGCTTGGCGTACAAGTTCTCAAAGTAATGCAACAAGACAGACTGCCAGAAATGAGTTAAAAAATCTGAATAGAAAATTAGAACATCACACAGACTAGGAAATATTGAACAAGGACATTCCTGTAAATGTGATAACCATTAAAGTCTATGGGAGAGGAACAACAGCTTCATTCTTACACCCAAACAGAGGTGGAGAAGCTGGAATTAACATCTACAATAGGAAACTGGATACATGCTACATCTTAGGCAAGAAAATTAGGCAAAAAGAGTTACAGAAAAAAAGTCACACACTATTCACTATCCCTGTCCTGTACCACAGCATGACTCTTAAACCTGCATGACCCAAAAATTGAAAAGTGCCAGAAAGCAGTATTATTTGAACCATCATTTTAATTGAACTGGACATTGATTATTCCTGTCCTGGACCACAGCATGACCCTCAAACCTGCATGACCCACAGATTAAAAAGTGCCGGAAAAAAGTAGTCTTTGAAGCAGTATTTTAGTGAAAAGGACATTGACTACCCATATCCTGTAACGCAGCATGACCCAAAAACCCGCACAGTTGCCCTTATGGACCATCAGCAGAAAATTTCGCAATAAGAAATAAACTATATTAAAAATAACTAGTTTTCCAATACTGCTGCGGCTAGAGGTACTTGTCATTCTACTGGTGACATTGTTCCACCGTGGCATTAGAATGTGAAGCAAACGAAACAGATGTCCCCAGTAGGTCAACGAAAATCCTGCATTCTACTGTCAAGTGGGATTAAGGAAATTACTGATCAAGGCAGGTGAGGCTGTAAACGTGGATCACGCAGGTTCAGCTAGCAGGGCTGGAGTTACAGTGGGTGCGGTGAGATCCAGGGCTGACGTCCGTCATCTATTAACACGGCAAAAATGCCCTTATGACGCAGCAACTAAAACAGTCGTGCTGAAGCAGAGTGCGGAAGCGTGAGCTAAGACCTCCAGCCTTCCTTAGTACACAGTCAAGACCTGGTTAGCGCTAGAGAAATTTCTGCCTCTACGAGAGCGCTTGCCCCTCCGTATGAGCGCGGACCAATTGAGCTTCACTTTGAAATGCTGGTGGTTGACGCTCCTGTTCCACCCAGGTGCCCTTTTTCTTTGCTTTCTTTTTCTTGTTTTACTCAACGTGTTGGAGGAAATTGTCTCTGTTCTCGGGGTGGCGAATGTGCTCCACACTCCATGTCCTCTGAACTGGGCCGTTCCTAGGCTAAACTTCACTCAGGGTGAGGTGAATAAATCCCCCCCCCCCCTCCCCTGTAACATAATGCAACACAGTGCATCACCATCAACCAAATCTAAAATATACAAAAAGCTTTACCAAAATGTGCTACATATAAAAGTACTAAGTAATAGTCATACAGTTACCAAATAACACCGCTACACCAACCAGAATCCCAAGCTAATAGTACTAATGTCGTACTAAGAACACATATCACCAGCACATAGTAACCGAATAATACCACCACACCGTGACCACATATCACCACCATATAGTGACTGACTACCGTAACACCATGACCACATATCACCACATAGTGACTGAATTATACAACATACCATTACTGAATACAAACCATTATTCTACAACTAATATTACTGTCAAGCAGTGGATACCAATTGTACACAGGCTCTGCAGACATATAAGCGATTACAGTAAAGGCACTTACAGGAGACGTCTCTGAAGAGTTGTTCTTTCTCCTCTACTTCTCCATCTGTCCCAGATGCTATGACGACTTATCCTGGCTTCAACTCTTCACTGTAAAATGTACAAAACAAACATCTTAGACTCCTCACTTTATCATCACTTCTCTACCAATTCTTATCTCTATACAAGCTCCCCATCTAGAGCACCTCATATAGTAGCCATGTAATATGCCCCCTGTAGCCAGACAGTAGGCCCCTATACCCAGGTAGTAGTCCCTTATAGCCAGGTAGATGCCCCTATAGCCAGGTAGATGCCCCTGTAGCCAGGTAGATGCCCCCCTTGTAGCCTGTAGATGCCCCCCTTGTAGCCAGTAGATGACCCCCTGTAGCCACCTTAGGCCCTTGTAGCCAGTAGATGCCCCCCTGTAGCCAGGTGATGCCCCTGTAGCCGATGAGCGCGATACATACAGGGGAGGAGGAAGGATGATACATACAGGGGAGGAGGCAGGACGGTAACGATCCGTCTTGCCTCCGCACTGTGCAGCTGCTGACTGGCCACGCAGAGTCAGGGGCTGATCTCCAGGAGGGCGAGGCGGGCGACCCCCTCAGGTGAGCGGACTCTCGGCGCCCCGGGCGATCGCCCGCTTAGCCCGCCCCTAGGAACGGCCCTGCCTCTGAATAACCTACATCTGTTCAAGACTTCCTGTATCTCCCTTGAACAATTCAGAGGAATATTTGTATCAGCTATTTTGTACATGTAATTTTTTAGTAGTTTCATTTAGAAAACACTTTTTAAAATGGATGGAATCCACCCGTCTTTTTTTCTCTTTTTTTTTATTGTGTTAAAAGGGTTGTCTCGCTACAGGGGGTTGCTAGTATGTTAAAGTTTGCAAAAACAAGCACTTTGCAATTGTGTCCATTAACGTTCCTACCTATTCTTTTTTGACAGCACCCTGCCCTAAAATTCAAAACATGACCCCCCAGCCCCTGTTGAAATTGTGAGAACAAATGCTTTAGAAACCCAATTTTTTATAATAGGTCCCGTGGAAGCTGTATTTTTACGCAACAAACCCACAAAAATTCAAAATATGACCCTTTGGCCACTGTTGACAATTGTGAAGAACAAATGTCTGTCAGAAACCACATTTTTTTTAAAACAGAACCTGCAGTATAGCTGTATTTTACAGTACCGTGCCCCCCAAAAATTCAAAACTTGACCCTTAAGATATTGTTGACAATTGTGAAAACAAATGTCTGTTAGAAAAAACAATTTTTTTACAATAGGACCAGTAGTATAGCTGTATTTCACAGCACCATGCCCCATATAATTCAAAACATGAACCTTCGGCCACTGTTGACAATTGTGAAGAACAAATGTCTGTTAGAAACCACATTTTTTATAATAGCACCTGTAGTAGAGCTGTATTTCACAGCAACATGACCCAAAAAATTATAAAAATGACTTCTCAGCCACTGTTAAAAATTGTGAGGGAGAAATGCCACTTAGAAGCCACATTTTTGTTCTAAAGGACCCTGATTATAGCTGTATCTCACAGCTCCATGACCCAAAACCATTGACAGTGCGAAAAATTTTAATGAAGAAGTGAGGAAATGGATTATATTTTTTTTCATGAAAAAGTGTACAATTGGTGTCTTTTACAGTCTCCTCACCGCAAAACCAGCAAAGTGAACTTTTGGGAACAGAGAATAAAAATTGCAGTAAGAAATGATGATTTAAAAAAAAATTCTTCAAGAGGACCATTTCTGTTTGAAGAGGAATGTGAAGTAGAATGGCAACTAATCAGTGACCTTGACAATTGGGGCGACAACATCATCAGAGATCCACGCCTGATTCATCTTAATGAAAGTCAAATGATCCACATTATCGATGGAAAGCCGAATGTGTTTGTCTGTAATGACTCCTCCAGCTGTGCTCAGATATGAAACTGGCTGCTGGGCAGGACAACACCTCTATGGCGTGGCGAGCGAGCTCGGGCCATTCATCCATTTTGGATACCCAGAAGTAGATTGGGTCCGGAACACATCCAAAAACATCGGTGTTGAGATGCAGATAGTTATGCACCATGATCTTAAGCTGGTCTCTGTGTGTTGTATGTGTGCCCTGCATTACATGCGTTGGTGAGGTGGTAATTAAGGATTGCCAGAGGTCACCCATTAGTCTTTTTCCACAATGCTCGCTGCTGCCGCTACGCCTACTTGGCACTCTACTGACGTTGTTCCACTGTGACATTTGAAGAACGTGAAGCAGACGCCACAGATGTATCCAGTTGATCAATCAGCACGGTCTCCAATTCCTGCATTTTACTCTCTATTTTGGTGGGTGGAAGGAAAGTGCTGATTTTTTGTTTTGTACCGGGGATCCAGGAGGGTGGCCACCCAGAAAATTTGTTGTTCATTTTGATGGCCTTAATCGAGGTCATTTTGGGAGGAAATGGAGCATCCAAGCACTCTTTGTGAGAGTTTGGGAGCCTTGATTTCCAAAGCCTCTGGGTCGAGGGGCACTAGCAAACTGATCTTCCTCATCTTTCTCCTCCGCCTCAAATCCGTGTCAACCTCTTTCCAAGGCAGGGACATCGGTATCGTCGATGTCCAGGAATACCTCCTCCTCCTCCTCCGCTTCCTCTACCTCAGCTTAAACACAGCCCTGACTTGCCTCAGATACTCTACCCTGAGAGATGAGGCACTGCCTTGCACCAGCCCTGGACCCAGAACCACCACCTAATGACGACCGATAAAGTTGTGAAACTGTAGGGCCTTCTGGATTTGACGGAGAGAAAGGCTCTGTGTCCAAATCTGTGTCTGTCTCCTCCTCCGTCGCTGGTGGGATCTGCTGTTTCAGAGTGTCCAACATTGTTCTAGAAAATAAATCACCACAATGCTCATGCTGACAAGGCAATCGTCCGCACTGACCATTTTGGTGGCTTCTTCAAAACTGGAAAGGATGGTGCAGAACTCTTTCACCTGCCTCCACTCTCGGTGGCTCAACACTCCGAGGTCCGCAGCGCTGCTTGTCAGGCCATGTGTCACTTCGCACTGCGCAATGGCATTGCGCTGCTACCACAATCGCTGGAGCATGTGGAGGGTGGAATTCCAGCATGTTGCCACATCAACAATGAGGTGGTTGACGGGGAGGATGAGCTGACGCTGTAACACAGCCAGCTGGAACGAAGCAGGGTGCGAACGGCGGAGGTGTGAGCTCAGACCACGAGCTTTCCTTAGCAGGTAGTCCAGACCCAGGTAGCGCTTTAGAAATTTCTGGATAACAAGGTTCATGACATGTGCCAGGCAAGGGATGTGCTCCAGCCTACCGATCTTAAGGGCGGCCAGGAGATTTTTCGAAACCCTTATCGTACACCACAGCTCGTGACCTAGTGGGTTGACGGTCTCCAAGACAGATTAATTTCAACACGCCTAGTTTCTCGGGGACTGAAGCTACCAAGGACCTTGGGGGATAGAACCCCGCACCACCCCTGTGGTTTGAAGGACGTGTGCGAGCCTGAGAGCCACCGCACCACCAAGACATCCACCCCTCACACCAGTGAGCTTTTCACAGAGATATAGCGACCTTGGCCGTGCTTACTAGTCCATGTATCGGGGGTGGAGAGGGACTTTTGTCGGACACAGATACAGACAACGCGCTTGAGATTTTAGATGACCCTTTGGGTGGCCAGGCAGGGATTGGCTTTTCTGGAAAGAAATGCCTGCTCGCATCTGGGGATTGAGGGCAGGCAAGGGCCATGATGTGGCGGAACCCATCTGTGTCCACCAGACGGAAAGGCAACATTTCCAAGGCCAAAAGCCTGGCAATGCAGACATTCAGGCTTTTGGCTTTGTGATGGTTTGGGTTAAAGTGTTTCTTCTGCTCCCAAACGTTGTAGACAGAAGGCTGGCTGCTAGAATGGCCGCTGTACGGTGTGCAGGTCGAACTGGTGGAAGGAGGAGGGGTAGGCTGTGTCTCTGGTGGTGCTGGTGGTACTCGGGAGACGGTGGTGGTTGAAGCGGAGACTGATCCTTGATCATGATGATGAGAGACATGGGCAGCTGAGGAACACCTGGTCTTGGAAGTAGCAGAGGAGGAGGCGGAGACAGAGGGTGTGACAGTGGTTGGAAGCCCGGGATCGGTGTTGCCTTTTTTCGCCAAGTGTTCCCTCCATTTCAACTCATGCATTCGCTACATGTGACTAGACATTTGTGGTTTGGTTAAACACCTAAATTCTTCCCTCTACTGATGTGTTTACGGCAAAAGCGGCATATGACATCACTGGGTGAATCAGAAGCTTGATCGAAAAAAGGCCCAGGCTTGAGAGGTCCTGGACCTTTTTGACGGCGATAAGCGAGGAGTGGTATTTCCGCTGATCATGGCTGGCGGAATAATCTCAGTGGACTTGTGCGACCGCCCTCTCCCTTTTTGAGGCGGGACCCGCACTTTCAGTACCCCATCATCTTCTTCCTCGTCCTGTGATGAAGCGCTCGCAAGCAAATTCTGCTGAAAAGACCACGTTGGATCCGCAATGTCGTCATCATCATCATCATCATCATCATCAACACAGGACTTCCTCGTCCTGACATTCTGCATCCTGAGGCTGCAGGCTACAAGCAACAGGAACTGCAAGGCGTTGCCGAACGCCTGGGATTTTTACCGATTGACCGGCTTCCTTCTCCTACTCTGATGGCATCAGCGATTGGGCGTAAGAGCAGACAAAATTATCCTCTTTGGCCTCTTGATCTTTTGAATTGCCTTCTGACCCCAACCGCATTTTGTCATCAATGAGGTCTTCAGAAAATGGATTATCCACAGTGGTGGGTACATGAGTTGACATTTGGGCTACCTTCGCTTCATATTGGACGGATGCTGACGATGATGATGTCGACATTTGTGGCCGTGACTGGGAGGACGAGGCGGTAAGACTGCTGGATGCAGGTTGCATTAACCACTGAAGAACAGATTGGCGACGCTTTTTGTTACTGAGATTCACAGGGCACCGACCCAGCGATGACAGGCCTGTCGTTCCTGCAACCAACGATCCGCTGGCTTGCGTGTCGCCAGCACTGGAAGGAGCACCTTCTCTCCTACCTCTACCTCCATGTCCTACACCCCTCTTTGCTCGCTTACCACCTGCATTTCGCTCCATGTTCAGAAATATAAAAATGTAAAAGCGATGGAAGAGTTTTTGACAGTCTCTTATTGAAAGACAGCAAATCACAGCTATTCTTAAATCCCACTAATTTCCAACAGCCAACTAGGATTAGAAACTGAATTGTTTCTATCAAATATCTGTGAAATGCAGTCTGGTGGAGGAACCGTAACACAAAATTAACAGTGTTCTTCCTTCAGTCCCTGTGATTTACAATTGCCCAGTAGGACTAGCAGTTGATCGTTTTCAACAAACTAACATACAAATGATTAGCGCCAAATTGAGACGCACTGAGTGAAATAGAAGTATTAAAAAGTTATATGAATTACATATAGCGGTTTTTCCATCACTGAAAACAGGCGTAATTTACTATAAAATATGTAAAACACAATTTGCGTACAACTGAGCTCTCTACGCCATCCAGACGCACGGACTCCAATAAGAGTATTTAAATGTTATATGTAGAGATGGGCGAATTTCTCAAAAATTCGATTCGGTCACTTCGCCGAATTTTCCGACAAAAATAAATTCGGTCCGAATTACTTCGGCACGAATCGCGTTAAAAAGCAGCTATTTCCAGGCTGCACAGAGCCTGCAGGGTGCTGTAGAACGTTGTGCCATGCTTAAATATGCAGAGGGAGCTTGGTTTGGTCTTCATACAATGTTGTGTTTTAGTATGACACGCAGATGACTGCCGCCGCTCTTAGAATCGCTTCACTATAAAATTCCCTGGGCACTTAAGAGGGCAAAACTGACCAAAAAACTCAAGCGGGAATGTAGCCTGATAAAGTCATGCCAGCGAAAGCTGGAAAAAAACAAGCTGAGAGCTCAGGTGGCAACATTGGTGACAGAGTGTGGAGGTGACGGCGGCAGCCACAGCAGCATGAGGTCAGGCAGTGGCACAATGACATTCTGGAGGTGGCAAAACACGAGGAAGCCACAGAGTGGCACAATGACTGAGAGCGGAGGTCACGGCGGCAGCAGTAGGAGGTCAGGCAGTGGCACAATGACATTCTGGAGGCGGCAAAACAGTATTAGGCCACAGAGTGGCACAATGATACAGTGTGGAGGTCACGACAGCAGCAGCATGAGATCAGGCAGTGGCACAATGACATTCTGGAGGTGGCAAAACAGTATTAAGCCACAGAGTGGCACAATCACACAGTGTGGAGGTCACGGCGGCAGCAGTATGAGATCAGGCAGTGGCACAATGTAGGCCACAGAGTGGCACAATCACACAGTGTGGAGGTCACGGCGGCAGCAGTATGAGATCAGGCAGTGGCACAATGACATTCTGGAGGCGGCTAAACAGTATTAGGCCACAGAGTGGCACAATCACACAGTGTGGAGGTCACGGCGGCAGCAGTATGAGGTCAGGCAGTGGCACAATGACATTCTGGAGGTGGCAAAACAGTATTAGGCCACAGAGTGGCACAATGATACAGTGTGTAGGTCACGAAAGCAGCAGCATGAGATCAGGCAGTGGCACATACATTCTGGAGGCGAAAAACAGTATTGGGCCACAGAGTGGCACAATCACACAGTGTGAAGGTCAGGCCGGCAGCAGTATGAGGTCAGGCAGCAGTGGCACAATGACATTCTGGAGGCGGCTAAACAGTATTAGGCCACAGAGTGGCACAATCACAGTGTGGAGGTCACGGCGGCAGCAGTATGAGATCAGGCAATGGCACAATGACATTCTGGAGGCGGCTAAACAGTATTAGGCCACAGAGTGACACAAAGATACTGTGTGGAGGTCACGACAGCAGCAGCATGAGATCAGGCAGTGGCACAATGACATTCTGGAAGCGGCAAAACAGTATTAGGCCACAGAGTGGCACAATCACACAGTGTGGAGGTCATGACAGCAGCAGCATGAGATCAGGCAGTGGCACAATGACATTCTGGAGGTGGCAAAACAGGAGGAAGCCACAGAGTGGCACAATGACTGAGAGCGGAGATCACGGCGGCAGCAGCATGAGGTCAGGCAGTGGCACAATGACACAGTGTGGAGGACATGGCAGCAGCCACAGCAGCAGCATGAGGTCAGACAGTGGCACAATGACACAGTGTGGATGTCACGGCAACAGCAGCAGCAGCATGAGGTCATAGAGTGGCACAATGACAGAGTGTTGAGGTGGGTGGCAATACCAGTCCCTGGTAAAGATGGTGGTAGGCAGATGGAGAAACTGTCAGCAGATGTGTGGCATCAGGTGGGTGGGGGTATCAGAATAGTGGCTGAGGCAGGTAATTTGAACCCAGACTGACGCCTAAGGCATTGGTGTGTGGAAATCCTGGCTGATCCATGCCTGATTCATCTTGACAAAGGTCAGTCGTTCCACATTTCCCGTGATTCTCCTTGACGTAACGATGGCCCCCGCCGCACTGAACACCCACTCTGATGCCACACTACTGGCCGGGCAGGACAGCTTCTCCACTGCAAACTCGGCAAGTTGCGGCCACACACATCCAGTTTGGCTGCGCCGTAGTCCAGCGGATCTGCTAACCGAGGTGGCAGAGTGCTGTCCAAGTAGGCCACAACCTGTTGGTTCAGGGACTGCTCCAGGTCCTGCTGCTGCTGCTGCTGGCGACTGCCCTCCTCACTAGGCGGGTGACGGAAGCTGCTCATCAGTGACTCCAGACTTAGGTTACTACTGATGGAGCTGGTACTGCTCCTACCCCCCACCTTCCCCCAGCAGCCGCGGCAGTAGTACGTGAGCGCTGAGGAACCCCCCGGTCAGACCTGTCAGAGGAGGGACGATGCCGCACATAGGCAGCAGCCAACTGATTACGGAGGATTTCCCTATATTATTTGCGTTTGTCTTCCCGCTCAATAAATGGGAAAAAGGCTCCCATTTTGGAACCGGTATGCGAGGGTCCAAAAGGGTGGAGAGCCAGAAGTCATCCCTCTGCCGGATGTTAACTATTCGGCTGTCACTAGCCAGGCAAATAAGCATGCTGTGGGCCATCTGCACAAGTGACTCCGAGGGGCTCCCTGCCTCCATTTCCACTGTATACTGCCACGGTGCTTGGGGGTCATCTGCCTCGTCTTCCTCATCTCCATCCACCTCCTCCAGCTGCTCCTGCTCCTCCTCTCTTGTCACCTGGGTAGAAAATTCACTCATTTCACCAGACAATGCTTCTGCTCCAATGTCCTCCTCCTCCTCCTCCATTTCAGTCCCCACCGGACTCATGTGGCCACGAGATGTAGTCGCCACGTCTCCAGTCCCCTGCCCAGACAGATTTTTCAGCATCTGTTCCAGGACATGAAGCAGTGGAATGATGTTATTCATCCCGTAGTCCTGGCGACTGACAAATAACGTCGCCTCCTCGAATGGCCTCAACAAACGGCAGGTGTCACGCATGAGCTGCCACTGGCTGACATCAAAGTTACACAGGGGAGTACTTCTGTCTGCCTGGATCATCAAAAAATCATTAATGGCCTTTCTCTGTTCATACAGTCGGTCCAACATGTGCAGGCTGGAATTCCAGCGGGTGGAAACATCGCATATCAGAGTGTGTTGGGGAGGCCGTTCTGCCGCTGCAACTCGAGGAGGGTGTTCCTGGCTTTGTACGAATGGATAAAGTGCATGCACAGTTTCCTGGCCATTTCAGAAATGTTCTGAAGATCGGTGGAAGACTTCAGGAACCTTTTCACAACCAGATTGAACACGTGCGCCATGCAGGGCGCATGGACCATCCCTCCTCGGTGCAGCGCGGACACCATGTTCCTCCCATTGTCCATCACCATGGTTCCGATTTGCAGTTGGCGCGGAGAAAGCCACACATCGATTTCTTGCTGCATGACGTGGAGCAGTTCCTCCCCTGTGTGACTTCGTTCGCCGAGGCAAGCCAGGTGTAGAACTGCGTGACACCGCTGTGCCCTACACATGTGGTATGATGGAGCAGTACTTGTGGAGGCTGAGATGGCGGTGGTGGTGGAGGAGGAGGAGGCGGACATTGGCGCAGGTGCAGCAGTTTGACAACGTGGAGGAGAAAGCGGGCGTCTCCTGTCCAAGTTGTTGGTGTGCCTGGGCTGGAAGCACATTCACCCAGTGGGCCGTAAAGGACATGTACTGGCCCTGACCGTAGTTACAGCTCCAGACGTCCGCGCTGCCGTGCACCTGGAACAAACCGATAAGCTCAAGGACTGACCCACCTTCTGTTCTACATATTTATGAAGTGCTGGTACTGCCTTTTTTGGAAAAGAAATTACAGCTGGAACTCTCCATCTTGGCTCGGCACAAGCCATTAGTTCTCTGTACGGTGCTGAGTCCTCCATGTGGTAAGGGAGGGACTGCAGGACCAACAACTTGGACAGGAGCACGGTCAGCTGCTGCACCTTAGGATGGTTGGACGCATACTGTTGTCTCTTTGCATCGCCTCGCTGAACGACTGCTGGCGCCATGAGTAGCGAGGAGCAGGAGCATCTGGAACGGAGATGATGTCAAAGAGAAACAGCTCCCTTCTGCAGAGGTGGTGGAGCCTTGACTGGCTGCAATGGCATGCATGCCACTGGGCGTTGCTGTTGCTGTTGCTGCTGCTGTTGCTGCGGCGGCAGGATGGACCACCACATCTGAGCCACGTTTCTCCCAGGCCACCGGATGGTGACGCTGCATGTGTTGACGCAGGGCCGTGGTGCCCACGTTAGCTCCCTGGCCACGCTTCACTTTCTGCCCACAGATTCTACATATACCCATATTCGGCTCCTTCGGTGTCTTAGCAAAGAACTGCCACACCGCAGAGTATCGGATTTTACCGCCAACGCTCCGCACTGAGTGACTACTGCCGCCGCTGCCTCGCTGAGCCCCTGTGCCGCTACTTTCTTGGACCTGCGAAGCGGGTTTTTTACCCCGTGGCCGCTTGGCTCCCGACCTCACACTGCTGCTATCCTGCTGACTCACGGCCACACGACCCACTTGCTGGCAGCGCTGCTGCCTGACGCGCAAGCTGACGCCCTCTTCTCCTGACGATGATGAAGCCCTTGCCTCACCCGTCTCCCAAGTGCGGTCGGCTACATCATCATCTATTTGTGTTTCATCGTCACTGCTGTCCTCATCACCGGTCTTTGTATGCCGAGGCTGACCTCTCACAACATGACCTCCCATGCCACTCTCCACATCTATACTTTGCTGCCTACTGCAAGAAGCAGGTGATATTGGCCCCATTTCTTCGCTGCCAAGTAGCTGCTGACGGCCCTCCTCAAATTGTTCATCCTCGCTATATAGTGGCGCTGAGCCCAGACTACATAGTAGATCTCTGGCTGACCCGCTCCCGGGCCATGCCAACTAATGGTTGTGTCTGAGGTTCCCACCGACTCTTGGCTGGGGTTGTCAGATGTCATCTGGGAGGAAGAGGATGACCTAGTCAACCAATCAAGAACCCTTGGGTTGCTGAACAACACACGGCCGCTAGATGAAAGCGGCAGTTGTGGCCTCACCGAGTGACCCCTGCTGCGACGTCCCCTTGCTGTGCTGCGACCTGGGCCTGTTCCAGGAATGTTTGTGCCACTGCCACTCGCAGGTGCATAGCCTGCCACCCTCTCTGTCTGACATACTGTTTGTTCTAAAATGTACAGACACTGTTTGATGATGATATCTGTATATGATATACACCCTGTTTTTGACTCCAAATGAACCCAGTAACAAGCTTGGGTAACCCTTGGATATAAATTGCGCTCCACAAATGGCCAGGAAAAGTTTACTTGTATGTGTCGTTTAAAAACACTGTGTGTTTTACTAAATGTAAAAGCACAAACAGGCTTAATTAACCTTCGGACATGAATTAGGCTACAGGAAAAATGTATATATTTTGGCGTTGAAAAAGACGGTTTATTTTTGTCAGCACACCAGCAAAACAACGCTTAATTAACCCCTGGATGTAAATTGCGCCAAAGAATTGAGCCGCATAAACTAGTAGCTTTGTAGCGTGTTACAATTGCGTGTTTTCTATGCCACACAACAAGAGATACAGTTGTAATTAACCTTTGCTTGTGAATTAGGCTACATGAAAAATTTATATATTTTGGCGTTTAAAAAAGACGGTTTATTTTTGTCAGCACACCAGCAAAACAACGCTTAATTAACCCCTGTATGTAAATTGCGCCAAAGAATTGAGCCGCACAAACTAGTAGCTTTGTAGCGTGTTACAATTGCGTGTTTTCTATGCCACACAACAAGAGATACAGTTGTAATTAACCTTTGCTTGTGAATTAGGCTACAGGAAAAATTTATATATTTTGGCGTTGAAAAAGACGGTTTCTTGCAGTCAGCACACCAGCAAAACAACGCTTAATTAACCACTGGATGTAAATTGCGCCAAAGAATTGAGCCCCACAAAATAGTAGCTTTGTAGCGTGTTACAATTGCGTGTTTTCTACGCCACACAACAAGAGATACAGTTGTAATTAACCTTTGCTTGTGAATTAGGCTACAGGAAAAATTTATATATTTTGGCTTTGAAAAAGACGGTTTCTTGGGGTCAGCACACCAGCAAAACAATGCTTAATTAACCCCTGGATGTAAATTGCGCCAAAGAATTGAGCCCCACAAAATAGTAGCTTTGTAGCGTGTTACAATTGCGTGTTTTCTACGCCACACAACAAGAGATACAGTTGTAATTAACCTTTGCTTGTGAATTAGGCTACAGGAAAAATTTATATATTTTGGCGTTGAAAAAGACGGTTTCTTGGGGTCAGCACACCAGCAAAACGACGCTTAATTAACCCCTGGATGTAAATTGCGCAATAGAATTGAGCAGCCAAAAATGAAGTGGTATTTGTATTGTAAAAACGCTGTTTCTTTAAATGAATACAACAGGAACTGGCTTAGATCCCACTTGGATATTGAATGTATATGCAGCTGCAGTGGACGCACACTGGATTTCAGATCCAATACCCCAAAAAATTAGAAATAGAACATTAAGAGAACAGTCTCTGAGACAAGCTGAGACACCCCACAGAAATCGCTATATAAAAATCAATTCTTCATAAGAGCTATCAGCCGCGGCAGCACCTTCCTTGATCAGTACAGTGAGAGGAGTGTGAGCTCCCAGCGTCGCGCCCGGACTTATATAGTGCGGTGATGTCACAGAATCCCACCGGTCTCTGATTGGCTTCACCTCTGCACATGTCATGCAGGCTATGCCCTTCTTCCTCCCAGAGTGCTTTGCCCCATGTAGCGCCATGTGCTCGCAGCCATTTTATCAATCAAAAGCACACTTCGTTCACCCGAAGTACCCCAAAGTTCGACTTCGTTCCGAACCGAAGTTTTCCTGAAATTCTAAACGAATTCCACTTCGTTAGAATCGATTCGCCCATCTCTAGTTATATGGATTAATATGGCGGCCTTCGCACCACTGACTACAGGCGCAATTTACTATCAAAGATGCATAACACAAGATGCGTACAACTGAGCTCTATGCGACAAACGCACGGACTGCAATAAGAGTATTTAAATGTTATATGGATTAATATGGCGGTCTACGCACCACTGACAACAGACGCAATTTACTATAAAATATGTATAACACAATGTGCCTACAACTGAGCTCTTTGCGGCAAACAGACGTATGGACTTCAATAAAACTATTTAAAAGTTATAGGGATAAGTTACGCTGGTTTTTGGGAACACTGACACGAAGTGATTGCAAAAGAACTGAAAAAACATGGACAGTTTCACCTCCTATCAGAGGTCTGCTGGCCAAAAAAGTGGTAAAAAAGAATGATTTTTCAATTCAAGGTCACAGAACACACTGAGCTGCACAATATCTCCCTTCCTTTCAAGAGCCTCTCATCCTGCCGCCCCCCCACCCTTGCAGCCTCCCCCCCCACCTCCCGTAGCCCCGCAGCTGGACACACCAGATGATATCTTTAAAACTTTCTCTAACTAAATAAGAAGTGAAATTCTCTAATCTATCTCTATTCTAAGCTATAGCTAGGTGCATGGTTTCTTGTATTACAAGAGACTATCTCTCAGAGTTGTTAGAACAGCTATTGGTTTAAACGCAGACACGTCCTGCTGTGAAGTGGCATAGACAGAAAATGAGCTGAACAGGAAATGCAGAGGTCACGTGATTTTTGCAGCCATTCAGATCCATACACCGCCCACTCATGACATCGTACATCCTCCTCACGCCCCTCTTTCCTCGAAGCTGATTGGCTGGCCGCCAAAATGACAAGAAACGTTGAAAATGGCGCGATAGTAATAGATTATCTGTAAGATTGTCACCTAAACTATCGCATGATCGAAAATTTCCAATAAGCCTAAAAACCGTGCCGATTTCAACTTTTGTTGATAATATTGCTCATCCCTAGTCCTGAATAATCAGTGGATAGATGTGCTACAGATATAATTGGAGACCCATGTAATGAGTAATATGCTTTAATCCATATTTTATTCTAAGGCATGACTAGGAAACAAACAAGCAGTATTTTTCGAAGCCTGTTCCTTTATTTT
>JAODAL010034614.1:0-44006 GCA_025379985.1 Phyllomedusa bahiana
CCCAAAAAAACAGAAAAAATTTAAAAAATCGCAACAACATAAATTACTTGACATTTTTGAGCTCTTGACTGGACAGCTGCTTTAGTATAAAAAACGAGTGATACCTATGGTCCGCTCCAAGTGGATTGCCATGATCAGTGATCCAACATAAAATTAAAGGAATAATCTGAAACTAAAGGATTTGGTTCTAGGTCTAATTCTGACCATCTGAAAAATTAAAAGGCATTAAATCTTCTCTACAGTTTCCCAACAGGTTATGAAAGGCAACATAGTATAACTGATCAAAGAATATACTCCATGTCCACCATCCAAAGCCAAATAAAACCATAGGACATGAGTCAATCTGTCTTAGAAGGCAAAGACTTCAATCCTGTCCCAGATTCTATTATATATATGAAGGGAAGAATAGCGTAACATGCACAGACACCACACCAGACTTCATAATAAGCCAACAGGGTCTGTGAGGAACCCTTGGAGTCTATCTTGTGATTTAACTGGCCCTGCATCATAGTTTTCATGATATATAGAAATCATGATGCAGATGTGATTAGAACCTTGAAAGGGTTTTGCCATGATCTCATTTCATACCTCCAGTATCCAGCTCTTCAGCTCTGTGTGCTCTGAAGGGGGCGTGTGTGATTTGTTTGAATTGCATATCATGTGCACTCATTGATTTGTAAGTAGCTACACTGTAGCTCAGAGGTAACATTTTTGCTTTACATTACAAGGGTCCTTGGTTCAAATCCCTGCAGGAACTTAACCTGTGAACTTTTTTTTCCTTTTTATCAATGCACATACCTGATTGATGTTTCTTTTTTTATTTATTTGCACTGTTTGACTTATTGCTAACTAGTCCAAAGGACAGGACTAGAATGACAGCACCTGGGGTTTGAACACACAGTAGCTGCCAGAGATGAGAAGTGATGTCTGGCCAGGAGTGAGGAGCTCTCAGCCCTGGTCGTATCCCCTGGAGATGAACTGTAAACAATGGATCACGAAAGGAACAGCTAAAACAAAAACGGTGCAGAATTTTTAATAATGATGAATGGTGAAAATGTTTATTATTTAAATTTCAAACTTCCCACGTCAATTTTACTTCGTGACAAAACCTCCTGAAGCTCTTTATAAATCCCCTTTTTTCTCTCCAGATGTAGGGACAGGTTTCTTGTCTTTTGAGGGGACTTTGCATAGAACAGTTTTTCACCATATCAGATATATGGGCCATTCATATACATGTAACCACAATGTCTGTTCTCAACACTGTAAATATCTTTACTGTCCATGCTCCATATAGTTTTTTGCTCTTCCTTTTACTTTTTCCACCTTTCTATTATGTGGCACCCAGAAGTGGACGGCATACTCTAGATTTCCCCACCACATCTTCTTACTTTTATGAAGAGCCATATCTATACATTTTGTACTTGTTTTTCCTACTTTGTTCAGAATTTTGAAAGTGACCAAAATGTTTGCTTTTGGCTCTTTTGCTAATATGTACATTTTAGGCTTCCAATACTTTACAAATATTAAAATAGCTTCTAATTTCTCAGCATCTCCTTGTGTCTAATTTATACATTTTTTTATTACAATCCAGTGTTATTAATTGCGGCCTTCACTTCTCCTCTGGCCCTCTTTTATTATCTCTATACTTAGAGGTGTGACCCTATTTTTCCCTGTTTTCAATCAAAACAAGCGAGACTGATTAGCTGCTTAGTATGAAAATAAAATCCGTCAAGCCTCTTCTGCTAACCTCTTTGTGTGGTCATTCTTGATTTAACCCTAAGCAAACATGTAAAGTGTTGTGTACCAGCAGGGTTCGGTGACATTTGCCTGATCAATGTTGAAGTCACTTCAAGCACTTGTAGGCCCGGTGGCATAAATTAGACATGCCGCAAAAATAAATCCAATTCCTTTGACTTCAATAACAACCATCCACCCCGAGACCTTGGTGCATAACACAACTTTGTAACCAAATCTGATTTCATAACATTGTCAATGCTCAAGGAGGTTCAGCAATAAATTCAGTAGATGTTATGGGGCATCGTTTGGCCACCAGTTACCAGAATTTGCTCCATCTATAAGAAGATAACATATATGACTTGTACGACACATGTATATTAAATCCACTTAACCTTTAGCTACTGAGTTTGTTAGCATTCTTTCAATTACAATAGAAATATACGCATTATATTCTAGTGCACATATTTCTGAAAACCAAGGTAATGTGGTCTAGGTCCCCAGAAATCTCTAATTATGGTTTGCTGCCTTCGCTGAGTTAAGGTGGTTTCACATTTAGAGTTTTGAGGAAAAAACACTGCTTTTTTGCCACTTTCTTAAGCAAAATATGCTGTGGCCAGATGTTTGTTGTAAGTCATTAAAGAGTTATGAAATGCATTAAAAACGTTTTTTTTTACATGTTCTTGACAGTTTTGGTGGATTTAATAGATCAATGGCTTTTTTTTAATGCAACATGCTGTAGGTGTAAGGTTTTTCTGTTCAGGTGTTTTCTTATGTTTATTATTTATTTCTATTGCTTGTTTGGCACCAGCATCTTGGTAAAGATCATCAGCATCATTCAGAAGACTCCATGGCTCCAGTAGGCCTCCAGTAGGCCTCACAAAAAAACAGACTAGGGCAAACTAGGAAGCCAGGTAGCAGAACATTTATGTCTGAACCAGGGAGATGACCATATATCATAAATATGATTTGCTTGGGCTAAAAGAAGGCTTTTAGGTGAACTGCTGTCCAATGTCTAAAAGCACATGAGCTGTGGTGCTAAGGTTCAACTTGGAACCTCCAGAGAAACTTCTGTTTATGGCCACCGACTGTGGTTCCCTCTATGACTTTCAGCTGGCAAAGTTTTATCGCTTTAGCCTTTATAGCCAGTGAGTAGGGCAATTGGGAAACTAAGCACTTTTTCCTCTAAGCCAGACAATAAAGCTCTAGCTTACATTGCCTATAACCCAACCAGATGTACAGGACCATGTGGTATACAGGCACATAGTATTAAACAGCATTCAGATAGCACAGTGAAGATTATTGTCTACATTCATGATGGTCTAGCACAGTGATGGTGTCAAGATACATATCCCTGGTGGTGTAGGGTAGTGAAAGGCAGTGTCGAACTAGGGGGGCCTGAGTTTTTATGGGCCCACCGGTGGAGTTTATTTTAGGGGCCCACCCTAGTGCTGCTGTAAATGAATATATATGCCTCCTATGCTCTGTTTCTTACTTTTTGTCACTCTTTCTATGCTTTCTTGCTTCTTCTGAGAATGTATGTGCAGTTAAAAAACATCTTTAGGTCTACCAAGCTCAAGGGCCCACCGGGGGTTTGCCCTATTCCCCTGTGGGCCAGTCCGAGCCTGGTTAAAGGGTTAACGTCTGCATCCTTGGTGATCAATGACAATAAAAGGGCTAATTTATACTGATATCACTATGCCGTAACTTCACATTCCACTTTGTTACTGTTTGGAAAATATTTCTTTTAATATGCAAACTTTAAAACATATTCAGTTCAATTGCAGCATCATTTTCACATCTTAAATGTATCAATAGTAAACCTGGAAAATGATGCTGCAATTGAACTGAATATGTTTTAAAGTTTGCATATTAAAAGAAATATTTTGAAAAAATTCACAAAGTGGAATGTGAAGTTACGGCATAGTGATATCAGTATAAAGTTGTATTCATAGCAGATGGGAGTCTGCTTATGCCGTGAGCAAACCTGGGATTGAGAAGTGCTTATTAAGGATTGTTAGTAAAAGGGCTAATGCCAACATTACTGGTGGTCTAGGACAGTGAAGGGGTTAGTGTCTGTGTATGTGGAAGTCTAGAGCAATGAGTTAATTTCAATATATCAAGTGGTCTGCCCAGCAAGGCTCCAAAAATAAAGTCATATTCAACAGCACTGCACAGAGATTTATCAATTTGCATTACTCGCTTTCCCCAGTAAGGGCAATTTAAATTCCACATTAACCCATCTTGTATTTTTTTTTATTATTTTTTGCTGGTGTGTGGGGGGAAAAGTGAAGTACACAGAGCAAACTCATAGGACGCATATTGGATTTGAACCTAGGACTCCATTACTGCAAGACAGCAGTATTAACCACTGAACCACCATGTTACTTCATAAACTCTAGATATTCTAATAACTGAACATTTTTGCTTTGTTAAAACATAGCTCCAACATACTAAAGCAAAATATTTTAATAATGATGAAAAAATTATGGAATTATCAGAAAAAAATCCAACTGCTCCTCCTTCAGATTTGATAAAACCCTTAATTATTTGAAACCTTGACATCAAGATGAAACATAATCTGCATCAAACTGCTCCCAACTTTCAGGTTTGCAGGAAGATGAAATGCCATCCCTGAATAAAGAGTTTCCTCATCACACTGATTAGTGTTTAACATGTGGGGAAAGGTGAATAAAGACTATTACCAAACACATTGCTGAATGGATTTTGCTTTGTTCAGGAGATTTAGATGCTTTTATCTACTGCTAGTGTACACAAGTTTCTTTAGGTTACCAACCACTTCTCCCTGTTCTCTCTCTTATCTGATTGCTCCAAGTAGCCACCTATTGTGAGTTACTCCTTGCTGAGTCTTATCTCCAGCGCAGGAACTTGTTTACCTATAGTTAATTACAAGTTTTAACCCTTCAAGCACTACAGATAATAAACCTCCTGCAGTCATGTCAGTGTAAAAGGATCAGCTAGGAATAGCAGAGCTGATATATCAATCAATGTTATAGAACCACCTACAGCTTGACCAGGAAGTGGGAGTCTCAAGCTCTGTGAAATTGCATGGTGAGACAACCCTTTAAGACTATGCTCTATGGCAAGATGCATCATGATCCTGAAAAATGACTTCATCATCACCAAATCTGTTTTTTGTTGTTGATTAACTACAAAGGGGGCGGTAGTCTGAGCTACAGCAGATTAAAGAAAAACCGAATATACTTCTGGCTCTCATATCAGCCTGTGTGCAGAGCAGATATTCATGTTTTCATCCTTTTATCAATTAGAAATTATACCGGCCTGAGAAGACTTCTTGCTAATCCTATCACTGCTCTGAACATTAATACACCGTTTTCTTATTGGAAAAAAAAATAAAAAGGATGTACGTACAACATCTGACAACATCCCTAATGATGCATACAATAAAATAAATAGGTTAATTATCCATCACAATATATACAGCAAAGAAGTAAAACCCAAAACTGAGATGAACAAAAAAAGCTATTTTGTGACATCTTCCAAAAAAATGAGTTAAAAGTAATCAAGAAGTCCTTTGTACCCTAAAAAGGGACCAATGAACACTACAAATGGTCTTGGAATGCAGCGACAAAAAACAAATTACAGGCAGTCCCCGGGTTACGAACAGGATGGGGACTGTAGGTTTGTTCTTAAAGTTAATTTGTATGTAAGTCGAAACAGGTGTATTTATTAAATGTAACTCCAGCACAAAAATGTTTTTTTTTTTTCAGTTTTGGATAGTGCAGGGAAGGGTTTTTACATTTGTTTTTCTTTCTATTCCCCTGTTAAGAAGATTTCACCTCATGTGCTGCTGTGGCATGCTGGAACTTGTCGTTCCACAGCTACTATTTGCTGTGGAACAAGGAACTACAAGTGCCAGCATGCCCAATAGGTTTCTGTTTGTAGCTAGGGGACAGATGTAAATCGGCACGGTGTAAGTCGGGGACTGCCTGTATTTTGTAAAAAAAAGGAGGTTTTATTGTGTAAAAGTACTTCAACATAAAAATTTTATCTGGTATAAATGCAATAAAATAAAGAACGTTAACTTCATTTACAACGCAAGGAAAACATGTAAAAGTAAAGTCAGTGGAGAAAAAACAAAACTAGAAGTTATTCAATACATCATATGTACAGAAAAATGGTCCCTATAAAATCACCAATTGTCCCACATAATACAAGGACGTATTCCCCAAAAATATAGGTTTACTGAAAAAAAATAGAAAGCAAAGTTGTGAACATTGAAACATTGGGGGATGGTGATTCTGCTGGTTCCTAAGAATAAAATGAGTTCCGTCACTAAGGTGTTAAAATGCACTTAAAGGGATAGTCTCACCTTGGATTTTCTTGCCGGCTTGCTCACTGTAGAGTTCAACAAAGGGGCGGACTCAGCATGCAGTGGCAGAACGGAAGAAAGCAATCCACCAATGTCACCTCATTCTCTCGCTGCCAGCTCACTCACTGGAACTGAAAAAAATTACTCTGCTATCCAGAGTTATAGGTTATTGCTGGATACAAATACATGACACAGATTTGCAGCAGCTTTGTTCTCTGCCTTGGTGTTCCGATGCTGCATGGTAATGTTTCCATGCCAGCATAGGAACACCAAGGCATAGAACAAAGCTGCTGCAAATCTATCTTATGTATAAGTAACCAGCTTATCACAAGGAATTATGGGAAAGGAGCTGAGAAGCTAAAGCGCCCTCTATTGGATGTAACAAATCCTCAATTTGCTTTTGACCCACTGGGTCTTTGGAAAGCAAAAGGGATATTTAGCCAAGCCAGCATCACCCATCTGTAGGCGGCCGTTTCGGGATGCTTGCCCCTCGTCAGTACACAGCAGAGCGATGCTGGCTTGGCTGAGTGGGAGGCAATGAGTGGCTAAATATCCCTTTTGCTTTCCAAAGAGCCAGTGGGTCATCGAGAATTTGTCACATCCAATAGAGGGAGCTTGAGCTTCTCAGCTCCTTTCCCATAATGCCTTGTGATATGAAGATGCTTCGTGGAGTGCAAAAGGCAATTTCGAATCTCCACACGCCTGATGGCGCTCTCCCTAAGGAAAGATCTTCCCTTTCTAAGTAACCAGCTATAACATAAAATAACATGTAAGATTGCTGGCAGCTCCCAGTGACCTCTGCGCTCCGCAGCCCTTCATGTCCCCACTCTCCTCTTTTCTCTTACTAAATAAAAAGGCTGTGCCCTGGTGATCGTTCTGTTTCCCTCCATATCCCTGCTCTCCCTTTGTAGATATAAAAACACAGTGAATGGCTTAGCTCCTGCACATGAGTAGGAGCTGTTCCAATACCAGCAAAGTGTCCGAAATCTCTGTGACCTGGAACACATGCGCATGCACTGGCTTCCCAGCAGCTACGTCATTATGACACATGTGGCCGGGAACTGTAGGGACGGAAAGAGATTCCTGAGAGAAGAACAAGAAGACTGGGGAAAAGGTGCAAAATTGATAAAAGCAGTTAATTGCAAAAGTTCTAAAATAAAGTCCCTGAGTGGTTTACCTCCATTCCATGAAGTGCGAATATCCTTTAAAGCAAACCCGTGACATCTCCTGACAGGTTTGCTTTAGTAAATCCTTGTGTTCCCTGTGAAATAACAATTCTGGAGCCTCTTCTCTTATGATGCTATGTTGTGCTGTTCCTCTGTTATTCTTCCTAGAAATGTATGACTGAATCTGTCAGCTGGGTGTTACCAACTGCACAAGGGACACAGCCCTTTAAACCCATGATGGTAAACCCTATCCGATTCCGTCATCCATTTCTCAAAGGAATAATAGAAGAACAGCACAACACAGAGTTATAAGAGAAGATGCTCCACAATTGTCATTTCATAGGAAAAACAGGGATTTACTAAGAACGACAAGTCAGGAGATGTTAAACTTAAAATACTATACTTGCCTTCCTGGGTGCTTATGGCCCCTCTTGGTGTCTCTTTACTTGACTACACATTGAATGACATGTGACTGCTGAAGCCAAACACATACCGTGGTGACAAAATATTGCTGGAAGCCAGTTGTACCGAGACCGGCCAAAGGACCAGGGAAGCGTTCCTAGGCAATAATCCAAAACCTTCAATATGATAAGAAGTTCATAAAGAGGTCTGTTCATATTATTACCACTTCATCTTCCATATTTCCAGTTGTCACAAAAAGGGATATTGTCAGGTGGTTTATGCTGCCCTATCTGAGAGCAAGATGTGATAGAGGAGAGAAGCTGAGCTCTGTGATATATAGGGTTATATGATAGAGGGAGAGAAGCTGAGCTCTGTGATATATAGGGTTATATGATAGAGGAGCTGAGCTCTGCGATATATAGGGTTATATGATAGAGGAGAAAAGCTGAGCTCTGTGATATATAGGGTTAAATGATAGAGAAAGAGAAGCTGAGCTCTGTGATATATAGGGTTATATGATAGGGGAGAAGTTGAACTCTATGATATATAGGGTTATATTATAGGGGAGAGAAGTTTAACTCTATGATATATAGAGTTATATGATAGAGGAGAGAAGCTGAGCTCTGTGATATATAGGGTTATATGATAGAGGAATGAAGCTGATATCTGTGATATATAGGGTTATATGATAGAGGAATGAAGCTGAGATCTGTGATATATAGGGTTATATGATAGAGGAATGAAGCTGAGATCTGTGATATATAGGGTTATATGATAGAGGAGAGGAGCTGAGCTCTGTGATACAGTTTTTCTTGGTGCTTTTTCAGAGAATATGAATGAGAACACAAAAACTTTTTTCCACTCATGGTTAGTGGTTGGGTGAAGCCATTTATTGTCAAACTACTCTGTTTTCTCTTTTTAAATCATAATGACAACCAATAACATCCAAATGACCCTGATCAAAAGTTCACATACCCCAGTTCCTAATACTGTGTATTGCCCCCTCTAACATCAATGACAGCTTGAAGTCCTTTGTGGTAGTTGTGGATGAGGCTCTTCCCATTCTTCTTGGCAAAAAAGCCTCCAGTTCCTGTAACTTCCTGGGCTGTCTTGCATGAACTGCGCACTTGAGATCTCCCCAGAGTGGCTCAATGATATTGAGGTCAGGATACTGAGATGGCCCCTCCAGAGCCTCCACTTTGTTCTGCTGTAGCCAATGACAGGTCGACATGGCCTCGTGTTTTGGATCGTTGTCATGTTGGAAATGTCCAAGTACGTCCCATGTGCAGCTTCCGGGCTGATGAGTGCAAATTTGCCTCCAGTATTTGCTGATAACGGGCTGCATTCATCTTTCCTTCAACTTTGACCAAGTTTCCTGAGCCTTTGGAGCTCACACACCCCCAACCCATCAGCGATCCACCTCCGTGCCTTACAGTATGAATGATGTTCCTTTCATCATAGGCCTTGTTGACACCTCTCCAAATGTAACGTTCATGGTTGTGGCCGAAAACTTTGATTTTGGTCTCATCACTCCAAATGACCTTGTTCCAGCAGTTTTGAGTCTTGTCTCTGTGCTGTTTGGTGTATTGTAGGCGAGATACTTTGTGGCATTTGCGTAGTAATAGTTTTCTTCTGGCGACTCGACCATGCAGCCCATTTTTCTTCAAGTGCCTCCTTATTGTACATCTTGAAACAGCCACACCGCTAGTTTTCAGAGAGTCCTGGATTTCAGCTGATGTTATTTGTGGGTTTTTCTTTGCATCCTGAACTATTTTCCTGGCAGTTGTGGCCAAAATTTTTGTTGGTCTACCTGACCGTGATTTGGTTTTTACAGAGGCCCTGATTTTCCATTTGTTAATCACCGTTTGAACACTGCTGACTGACATTATCAATTCATTGGATATCTTTCCTGTTTTATACAGTTCAACTACCTTTTCCCGTAGAGACTCACAATCCAGAACCATCAGTGGCTGGATAAAAGATGCAAGAGTCTGTCTGGATCCCAGAAACTCACTCAGCTTTTATGCACACACACTGATTACAAACAGGTCAGAGGTGAGGATGTTACCTTTAGTAGCCATTCAAACTCATTTGTGTCAACTGATATGCATGTTATCAGGCCAAAAACACCAGGGTATGTAAACTTTTGATCAGGGTCATTTGGATGTTTTTGGTTGTCATTGTGATTTTAAAAGAGAAAACACAGTAGTTTGACAATAAATTGCTTCCCCCAAAACCTCCTGAGTGGGAAAAAAGTTTTTGATTTTTTCATTCAATTCTCTAAAAAAAGGCCAAGAAAGCAAAATTTCGCCGGGGATGTAAACTTTGAACACAACTGTAATGGGGGTTATTTGAAGGGAGGAGGCTGACTCTGGAATTTTGTTTTATAGAAAAGGGGAAAAAGCGAGCCGTGAATATGGTTAATGAGGAGGAGAGAGGCGACTCTGTGATATATGGGTTATAAAATAGTGGAGAGAAGCTGACTCTGGGATATAAGGGTTATATGATAAGGAGAAAGCTGAGCTGTGATATATAGGGTTTAAATTTATGGGGGAGAGAGGCTGGCTCGTGATAATGGGGTTATAAAATGGGAAAAGCTGAGCTCTGGGTTAAGGGTTATATGATAGAGGAAAAAGCGAGCCTGTGATAAAGGGTTATATGAATGGGAGAGAAGTAGCTTGTGATACATACGTTTATAAGGGAGGAAGAAGCTGAGCTCTGTGATAATAGGGTTACGTATATGATAGAGGGGAAAAAGGGAGCTCTGTGATATATAGGGTTAATGATAAACCAAAAAAGAAGCAGATTTACCTGAGGAAGGCAATGTCCTTCTGGGGTAGGCGGGGATTCGCCGCTGCCCGTTTTTACTCCGGACCAAACCCCGCTTCGGGGTAACCCCATAGACAGAGAAAGAAGGATACCCGGGGACGGGAAAAACAGCGCCATGGGTACAAGGTCCGTATAAAAAAATGAAACTTTTTTTTTCAAGGTAAAACAAGTCCACAAAAGCACAAGGCAAGAGGCAACAGACCCCTAGTGGGGAAACAACAAACGCGTTTTCGAGTCCCTTTGTTTGCTCACTGTCATGTTATGTGGGTTCCAATCATCTTTAAAAAACCCAACTAAAACCAATCGCCATTGAGGGAGGAATACATGGTCTAAATAGAAAAACTAATGGAAAAATGGAACATCAGGGGACTATGACGAACTTTTTTTGGGAAAATAAATCATAATGATAGACAAAATTTTATTTTCTGTATGTCTCTATAGCTCCCACATAAAAAATGCATATTAGATAATACATATTTTTTAAAAACAAGAATTATATATATATACTAAGTAATTATGGGTATTAAAGCCTAATACATGTATATTCTTTAAAGCATTTACAAAAACCAATAAATATATATATAAATATCTTCGATAATTTAGACCATTTGGGGCTTTTCCTAATTTAAATATCCACTGTGCCTCCCTTTTCTTAGCACTTTTTTCCCCAAACTCCTCCTCTATAGGAATAAACCCTTTTAATGAATGAATTTAAATCCGATATATCTCCCTGTGGATTTCCACGAAATGTTTTTTGCTGCCCTGCTTTGGGGTTTGTTGTTTTTTAAAAATGCTATTTAGTGTTCCATTTCCGGGTTTTTTTTTTTCCGGATATACTCCCAAAAGTATTTCATATCACATTGCGTGCATTAAATAGCATAAAGCAATGAGGCTGTCCCAGTTGACGAAAGGTTAATTTTATTTTTTGTTGTTTTGTTACATCAGTAAATATGTGTTTTTCAGCCATATTGCAGACCCCAGCGGGATCCCCCGCATTAAAAAACCCCTTTTGGGACAGAAACCCTTCCCCAATTTTGGTTTGGCGACTAATGTTACACTGGTGAAATGATGTTACCCAGGTCTGCCCCCTTTTTGGTGTAATACGAAACCCCTATCAAAAGTTTTAGAGAGGGTTCTTTTGTCTTAAAACACTTAATTTTTTTTTGAAGATTTTTTTTATCTGATTATTTTTCTACGTATTTTAGTAGTAAAGGCGTTTTTTATTTGTCTTTTGTTGTCTTTTGTTATTTTTTTTCCATGTTCTTTTAGAAATTTTGTTCCTGTTTTTAAAATTTAAATTCTGTTTTGGGCCCTTTGATGTCATTTTTGGTACCCCTTTGCTTAAAACTCTGCCTACCCCTTTCCTCTGCTATTTTAAAATTTTTTTCCTCTGACATAAAAAGGTCAACCATCTCTCCTAGGGGATGGCCTTAATAGAAACTCCAATGACAACTGTCAGCTCAAAGGATAGTTTTACCCGAATTGGGTTTACGATAAATTTGGGGAAGTAATGATACCCCTGCCCTTTTTTGTCCTGTGAGGAGTACATCAAAAGGGGACACTATGTGTATTCCAGGTACATGTGAATGGGGAGATTGGGGTTGTTTGGGAAATTGAAATAACCCAAAAGTGTGGTATGAGCGCCACTCAGACCCAAACAAGAGGAGGTGTCTATGTAGCGCCCATCCACACTATGCAGTCCACAAAAGGTTATTCTCATTGTAAAAAACGGGTGTTCCCCCAGGGGCCCTGGTAATGTTCGCCAGGGACGGGGAAAAGTGGCCCCCCCTGGGGCCCCTTCTAAATTTTAAGTAGAAAGTATTCCTCAAATTTTGAAGTAATTGTATTTTTAAAGGGATTTTTTCACCATAAGGATAAATTCCCTTTGGTTTTTGTGCATAATCACTATGCTTTTTAAGAAAATTTTCTAAAATGATATGGGGAAATTTTTGTGGGATTTCCTTCAATTTTCAGTATTTTAGGATTACCCCAAAATTTCCAAAGCTTTTTTTTGTGTACATCCCATTTCCATCACACCACCGCCCCACCCTTATCGGTTTTTTTTTATGACTAGATTATCCATACTTTTAAGTTCTTTTATCGCTTTCATTTGGCTCCATGTCAAATTATTGTTTTTATATTTTTGTTTTTTCCTATTTAAATTTTTATTGTGCAATGTCCATAGGTCCCGTTCCATGATATTTTGAAAGGCCTCTAGGGCCGGAACTCTAGCCTTTAAAGGATAAAAGTTGGGGTTTTCTTTGTTTGGTTGCAGTCACATATGGCTACTGCATTTTACCGTAAGGCTCTCCACACAGGCGAAACATAGGATCCAGCTGCCAGACACAGATATATAGTCACACGCACAGGCATGGCACAGACCCTGTAAAAGCACTACGCTCCAAAAAATCTCTCCTCAGTCATGTCTCCCGAACGCCGGGCAAAACTGGCGGCTGTGTTTGATACAGCAGTAAATGAAGACATGGACGCTAATACTAACATACATATACCCTGGAAGCAATTGTTTATCAAACTGGAAAAAGCAAAAATCAAAGAGCTTAAACTGTGGTGGGATAAACAGACACTAAATACATATATAGACAAAAAGATCATCCCCAGAGGCTTACGCCTCAAGAAATTACCATCATTTGACACAACGGAAGAATTTATGACTAAATGGAACACAACGCTTTCAGAATGTTCCTTGACCCTTATGAACCTCATTGTAGAGTTTGAAACACATAAAATACAAGAGGTGGATCAACAAATTAAAGAGTTGGAGATTCAAATTGAAGAATTTAAAGGCATTGTGGAATTCAATGCAGCACAAGCCCAATTAAAAGAAACCCTAATATTGTGAAAAATCCATTATGGAAAACAAGAAGAAAAAATATACTAGGGATCTGGAGGATTATAACACCAATAGAATATATACGTGGGCCAAAGATAATCAACAACAAATACCAAAATCCATATTGTGAAGAAAATGGAGGAAAAAGGGAAATAGATTGGTTAGCTTCTCGGACGTGGACAGCATAGAAAGTGGGAGTACCGATAATGAGGAACAAGCACAAGGGAATACTCCCCAATTACCACCTATGCATGATTTAGCAAAAAACGGAAAAGGTCAAGCAAAAGGGGACACTACAACCATACGGAAATCAACAAGGACATTCGCGCAGCGCAGACGGGTGTACAAGTAAAGGATGATGACTTACAAGTAATTATTCTTACCCCCACCATTTTGACAAAATCCCAACTGGAGGTTCTGAGTCAGGGCTTAAACTTTGTACCCAGTTTTGAATTAGATTTTTTCCATACTATCATGGACATAAATAAATTTGTAAGACTTCTTACAGTCAAAAATAATTTTTTCAATAGTGGTCCAGATGAGTTGAGGGAAAAGCATTGGGGGTGTGTTATATCCAATGATTACGAGAGCTTGCATTTCAGGGAACAATTGGTACTGAAACAGCTATTAGAGCTTGAGAGGGAGACAAATAACATAGAGGACCAGGTAGAATTCGATGCACCCCCAAAATACAGCACAATAGGCCAAACCCCAACTTTTATCCTTTAAAGCTAGAGTTTCGGGCCCCAGATGCCTTTCAAAATATCATGGAACGGGACCTATGGACATTGCACAATAAAAATTTAAATAGGAAAAAACAAAAATATAAAAACAATAATTTGACATGGAGCCAAATGAAAGCGATAAAAGAACTTAAAAGTATGGATAATCTAGTCATAAAAAAAGCCGATAAGGGTGGGGCGGTGGTAGTGATGGATAGTGGACTGTACACAAAACAAGCTTTGGAAATTTTGAGTAATACTCATACATACTGAAAATTGAAGGAAAATCCCACAAAAAGTTTCCATATCATTTTAGAAAATCTTTTACAAGAGGGCATGGGCCTAGGGGTACTTGATGAAAGGCAAAAAAAAGTATATCTTGGGAGATTACCTCGTTATACCAGTTTTCTATGGAGTGCCCAAGGTCCACAAAAATGATTTCCCTCCGGATCTTCGCCCCATAATCTCAGGCAATGATTCCCTCAATGAAAGATTAAGTATTTGGGTGGATAAGTACTTGCAGCCCATAGTCCATAATCTACCGGGATACATCAAGGACACAAAATCCCTCCTTAGAACCCTATCACATAAGGGCTGGAGGGACCATTATACCTGGGTCACCTGTGATGTCGTGGGGTTGTACTCTTGTATACCCCACGACGTCGCATTAGTGGCTCTCCAGTTTTTCTTAAAACAGCATAGTGATTATGACACTAACCTACAGGAATTTATCCTTATGGTGGTAGAATACCTTCTAAAATACAATTACTTCAAATTTGAGAATACTTTCTACTTACAATTAGAAGGGGCCCCCAGGGGGGCCACATTCTCACTGTCCCTGGCGAACATTACCATGGCCTGGTGGGAACACCACGCTTTATACAATGAGAATAATCCTTTTGTGGACTGCATAGTGTGGTATGGGCGCTACATAGACGACCTCCTGCTTGTTTGGGGTCGTGATGTGGCGCTCATACCACACTTTTTGGATTATATCAATTCAAATCAATTCAATCTCCGATTCACGTAGGGAATACACAATGCCCCCCCTTCTTGATGTACTCCTCACAGGAAAAAGGGACAGGGGTTCTTACTTCCAATCAAAATTTCGTAAACCCAATTGGGGTAAACTACCCTTTGAGCTACAGTTTTCATGCTGCGAGTACTTTTAAAACCATCCCTTAGGGGAAGAGATGGTTAAGCCAACGAAAAATTCCCAAAGGGAAAAAAATTTTAAAATGCAGAAAAAAGGATGGGTCAGAGAATAATGCAAAGGGGGACGGGAAAAGTGACATCAACGAGCCATAAACAGAATTGAATGTAAAACACAGGAAAAAATTACTAGAGAAACCATGGAAAAACATATACAAAAAGACAACAAGAGACAAAAAAATCGCCTTTACGGCTAAATACAGCAAAAATTATAATCAGAAAAAAAAACTCTTCAAAAAAAACTTAAGTGTTTTTTAAAAAAGGGAAAAGACCCCCTAAAATTTAGATAGGGGGGGGTTCCTATTACACCAAAAAGGGTCAAGGGTGGGTGACATCATTGCACCCAGTTACACATTAGTCACCAAACCAAAATTGGGGGAAAGGCTGGCTTCTCAAAAGGTTTTTTTTTTAAATGCGGGGATCCCGCGTGGATCTGCAATATGGCTGAAAAAACCATTTTAAAGAGTAACAAAACAACAAAAAAAAAATTAACCAATTTTGTCAACTGGATAGCCACATTGCATTATGCTATTGAATGCACGCAATGTATATGAAATACATGGCAGAAATACAGGGAAAACAAAAAAACACGGATAAAGAACACAAAATAGCATTAAAAAACAACAACCCCAAATGTCAGGGGAGCTAAACAATTTCGTGGGAAATCCACCAGGGGGGATATCAGGAAAACCATACCCAAAAAAAGACTTTAATTATTGAATGATGCATGAATCAATCTACCAAAAAAACATTATACCAGATATGGACTTTTTTATTATATTCAACGTATTAATTCAGTTGGCAAAATTCAAACCCCTAGATATAATGTTTGGATCTTAGATTTTTTTTTAGTGTTTGGACAATCTTCAGAATAGATTTTATTCCCGAAGATTAGTTTTAATTTTTAAAAAACTTTTATGGGAGGGAGACACAGTAAATTAAAGTCCTTTACGGTTTGAATTTCCCACACAAAACCCAATTTTAATAAATTCTTATAAGATTGGTCATTTTAAAAACGCCGTTTTTTTTTGTTTTCCATTTGACATTTTACCATGGGTTTTAAAAACCCTTTCTTTCTATTCGTTCTTATTTGACCGGACTTTTTTAATCTTTAAAACAGGGTTACTCCAGATAATAGATTTTTAAATTCAATTTTATGATTTGTTGATAAAATAGATGCACTCTGAACATGTTCACATATTTTATTATATAGAGTTCTTTTAACTAAGTTTTACATAGGATATCACAACAAAAAATATGAAGAATGGATTGTATATGGAAATGTATGATGTATTATATATATTCCAATGTTTCCTTTTTTGTTTTTTTTTTATTTTGTTTGTCGCATCTTGGAGGATTATCCGCACCATCTCCTAATATCCTCAGTGCTCTGCTGAGAGACCCTTCGTTGTTTTTTGATTATGCAACAGTCATGGCTGTGAACCACTGCACTCTCGGGGGATAGGTGTGTGATCCTCAATGACCACAGGTTTCTAACACAAGGCCCGCGGGCCTAATCCGGCCCGTTTGCCCTTGTGTTATCCGGACCGCGAGCACTTGTTGCTTGAGTTCTGTGCTTTCGCAGCGGCTGCTTCTCTCAGTGAGACAGGACAGTACAGCATGGCAGCACAGCTCAGTGAGGCTCAGGGTGTCGGGGTCGGCAGGTCAGTGATCTTCAGGGGCGGGGCCAGGCAGCCCATGCACAAGGTATAAGAGCATCAGACTGCCTGGCTCCGCCTTCTCAGTGCTCCGCCCCGCCCCCTCAGGCCTGGCAGAACGCTTGAGCAGGAGAGCTTCTGTCTGGTGAGAAGATACCTGTCCTGCGGGAGGACCAATCACTGAGCTTGGTAAGTGGCTTCCTTTCACTACTGGGGCCTTACCAGCTAGTCCTCTACACCCCACCAGATCTTACTATGTCTGCCTGCCTCCCACCCCCTCCCCTGGGCCCCAACATCTAGCCTCCCTATCTCCCTCTGTGGGGCCTCCACCATCTGGCCTGCCTCCCCTCTGGGCCTCACCATCTGGCCTGCGTCCTCTCTGGGCCCTCCAAAATCTGGCCTGGCCTCCCTCTCTGGGCCCTCCACCCTTCAGCCTGCCTGCCTCCCACTCTGGCCTCCCACCATCTGGCCCTGCCTCCTCCCTCTCTGGCCCCCACCATCTGGCCTGCCCTGCCTCCCTCTCTTGGGCCTCCACCATCTGGCCTGCCTGCCTCCCTCTCTGGGCCACCACCACTGCCTTCCTGCCTCCCTCTCTGGCCTCCACCATCTGGCCTGCCTGCCTCCCTCAATCTCGTGGCCGTCCACCATCTGGTCCTGCCTGCCTCCCTCAATGGGCCTCCACCATGCTGGCCTGCCTCCCTCCTGTGGCCTCCACCATCCCTGGCCTCCTCCCTCTGTGGGCCTCCACCATCTGGCTTGCCTCCCCCTCTCTGGGCCTCCACCATCTAGCCCCCTATCTCCCCTCTCTGGCGTCCACCATGCTGGCCTCCCCCGCCCCCACTCTGTGCATCCACATCTGGCTGCCTCCTCTGTGGGCCTCCACCATGCTGGCTGCCTCACACCTCTGGCTCCACCATCTGGCCTGCCCTCCCCTCTGGCCTCCACCATCTGGCACTGCCCCCCCCTCTGGCCTCCACATCTGGCCTGGCCCCCCCCCTCTGGCCTCTCCACCAACTGGTCTTCCCCCCCCTCTGGGCCTCCCACCATCTGGCCTGCCTCCCCTCGTCTGGGCTCCACCATCTGGCCTCCTCCCTCTCTGGGCCTCCACCATCGGCCCTGCCTGCGCTCCACCCCTGGCCTCCACCATCTGGCCTCCCCCATCTGGCCTTTCCATCCACCATCTGCCTGCCACCCCCCCTGGGCCTCCACCATTCTGGCCTGCCTCCACCATCTGGCCTGCCATCCCCCCTGCCTCCCACCATCTGGCCTGCCTCCCACCATCTTGCCTGCTCCCCCCTGGCCTCCACTCTCCTGGCCCTCTTCCCTCTCTGGCCTCCACCCTCTTGGCCTGCCTCCCCCTCTGGGCCTCCTCCCTCTGGCCCCACTGCCTCCCCCTCAGTGCCTGCCACCATCTGGCCTGCTGCCTCCCCCTCTGGGCCTCCACATCTGGCCTCCTCCCCTCTGTGGCCTCCCATCTGGCTGCTCCCCCCCTGGGCCTCCACCATCTGGCCTGCCTCCCCCTCTGGACCCCACCATCGGCCTGCCTCCCTCTTGGGCCTCCACCATCTGGCCCTGCCTCCCGCTGTGGGCCTCCACCATCCTGGCCTGCCTCCCTCTGTGGCCTCCACCATCTGGGCCCTGCCTCCCTCTGTGGGCCTCCACCATCTTGGCCTGCTCCCTCTCTTGGACCTCCACCATCTGGCCTCCCTCCCTCTCTGGGCCCGCCACCATCAGCCTGCCTCCCTCTCTGGGCCTCCACCATCCTGGCCTGCCTCCCTCTGTTGGTCCTCCACCCTCTGGCCTGCCTCCTCTCTGGCCTCCACCATCTGCCTGCCTCCCTCTCTGGGACTCACCCTCTGGGCCTCTCCTCCCTCATGGCCTGCCCGCCACCCTCTGGGCCTCCACCATCTGGCCTGCTCCCCCCTGGGCCTCCCACCATCTGGCCCTGCTCCCTCTGTGGGCCTCCACCATCTGGTCTGCCTCCCCCCCTGGGGGCTCCACCATCTGGCCTGCCTCCCGCCCTCTGGAACCCTCCACCATCGGGCCTCCTCCCTTCTGTGGGCCCTCCACCATCTGGCCTGCTCCCTCTGTGGGCCTCCACCACTGGCCTGCTCCCTCTGTGGGCCTCCTCCATCCACCATCTGGCCTGCCTCCCTCTGTGGGCCTCCACCATCTGGCCTGCCTCCCTCTCTGGACCTCCACATCTGGCCTGCCTCCCTCTCTGGCTCCACCATCTGCCTGACCTCCCTCTGTGGGGCCTCCTACCATCTGCCTGCCTCCCTCTGTGGGCCTCCCACCCATCTGCCTGCCTCCCTCTCTGGGCCTCCAACCATCTGCCACTGCCTCCCGTCTCGGCCTCCACCATCTGGCCTGCCTCCCTCTCTGCTGGGCCTCCACCATCTGGCCTGCCTCCCTCCTTAGCCGTCCACCACTGGCCTGGGCCCCCCCCCCTCTGGGCCTCCACCCATCGCCTGCCTCCCCATGGCCACACCATCTGGTCCTGCCTCCCTCTCTGGGCCTCCACCATCTGTGCCTGCCTCCCCTCTCTGGGCTCCCTCTCTGGGCCTCCACCATCTGGCCTGCCTCCCTCTCTGGGCCTCCACCATCTGGCCTGCCTCCCTCTGTGAGCCTCCACCATCTGGCCTGCCCTCCCCCCTCTGGGCCTCCACCATCTGGCCTGCCTCCCCATGGGCCACACCATCTTCCTGATTACCATCAAAGGGCCGATTGTAACAGGAATACTGTACAAATGAAACTTCTCCTTAATAGCTCTCTTAACTGTTAAGGAGAAGTTATATTTACACAGTTCTAAAATGAGGTCGGCCCTTTAAGAAACGCCGTGAGGCCAATGATGGCCCCGCCCCGGGCGAAAACGAGTTTCGACCACCACCCTGCTCTAGGAGGTGGCATAGTCAAAGTATTAGAGATTGTTTGTGTTTTTTTTTTTTTTTTTTTTTCCTTTAAGCTCCTGGAGAGTTATATTTTATGATGCCATTGATTGACATTTTCCTGATTCCAATAGATTTCGTTGTTAATGAAGTGATTGATGTTAATCAAGAACCTATTGGGACAATACTTTTGTGTTATAAAATGAGATGTGAAAAAAAGTTTATATTGACCTCTGATGAAGCGCTAAGTTGGAGTCGCGAACGCGTTAGTCTATGTACGGATTTTTAAACAGTTTAGGATAATATCCTTGCTGTTTTAGAAATAAAATTCGAAGTTTTCTATATACCACCTTCACCCAAATCATTGGCATTTACTTATAATCCCACTGTGCGCGTGTGTTCGCCATTTTTTTGTTTTTGCATTCATAGCGTTATATAGATAGAGGAGAGAAGCTGAGCTCTATGATATATACTGTTATATGATAGAGGGAGAAAAGCTTGAGCACTGATATATATGTAAATGACAGAGGAGAGAAGCTGAGTCTCTGTGATATATTAGGGTTATATGACATAGAGGAGAAAAGCTGAGCTCTGTTACTATATAGGGTTTATATAAAGAGGAGAGAAGCAGATGCTCTGTATATATAGGGTTTATATGATAAGGGAGAGAAGCTGAGCTCTGTTATATATAGGGATATAAGATAGAGGAGAGAAGCTGTACTCTGTGTATACTCGGGTTATATGATAGAGGGAGAGGAGCTGAGCTCTGTGGATATATAAGGGTTATGATGATAGAGGGAGAGAAGCTGAAGCTCTTGATATATAGTGATGTCAAATGCTAGAGGAGAGAAAGCTGTGCTCTGTGATTAAAAAGGGTTGATATGATTAGAGGGAAGAAAAGCTGAGCTCTGTGAATATATAGGGTTATATACAGAATGAGAGAAGCTGAGCTCTTGTGATATATAGGGTTAAAAGATAGAGGGAGAGAAGCTGATCTCTGTGATATATAGGGGTTATATTATAGAGTGGAGAAAGCTGAGCTCTGTGATATATAGGGTTTATATTATAGAGGGAGAGAAGCGAGCTCTGTGATATAAGGGTTATATAAAAGAGAGAGAAGCTGAGCTCTGAGATAAATAGTGATAGTATGAGTAGAGGAAGAGAAGCTGGCTCTGTGATATATAGGGTTATATAGATAGGAGGGAAAAAGCTGAGCTCTGTGATATATAAGTGATATATGACAAAGGGAGAGAACGCTGAGCTCTGTGATAATAGGGTTAATGATAGAGGGGAGAAAAAGCTAGCTCAGGATATATAGGGTTTTATATTATAGAGGGAGAGAATCTTTAGCTCTGTATATATATAGCGTTAAAGATAGAGGGAGAAAAGCTGAGCTTCTGTATATATACGAATTATAATGACAAAAAAGGATAGAAGCGAGCACTGTGATATATAGGGTTATATAATAGAGGATAGAAGCTGACTCTGTTGATATTACTAGAGGTTATATGATAGAGGAGAGAAAAGCTGAGCTCTGTTATAAATAGGGTTATATGATTAGAGGAGAGAACTGAAGCTCTGTGATATAATAGGTGCGTATATGGAAAGAGGCAGAGAAGCTGTGAGCTCTGTTATATATAGGTAATAATAAATAGCAGGAGAGAAGCTGAGCTCTGTGAATATAGTGTTGTATGATAGAGGATAGAAGCTGTCTTCTGGTGATATATAGGGTTATATATAGAGGGAGAAAACTGAGCTCTGTGATATATAGTTGTATATGACGAGAGGGAGAGAAGCTGAGCTCTGTGATATAAGGTTTATATAATAGAGGAGAAAAGCTGAGCTACTGTGATATATAGGTTATATGATAGAGGAGAGGAGCTGAGCTCTGTGATATATAGGGGATTATATATACAGGATAGAAGCTGAACTGTGTTGATATATAGGTTTATAGATCAGAGGAGGGTAACTGAGCTCTTGTGTGATATAGTATAGCGTTATATGATAGAGGGAGAGAGAGATGATGCTCTGTGATATATGAGGTTTACTATGATAGAGGGAGAGAAGCTGAGCTCTGGAAATATAGGGTTAATATAATAGAGGAGAGAAGCCTGAGCTCTGTGATATATAGGGTTAATATGATAAGGGAGAAAAGCTGAGCTCTGTGATATATAGGGTTAATATGAAAGAGGAGAGACGACTCGTAGTGATATATAGGGTATATATGATAGAGGTGAGAGAAGCTGAGCTCTGTGCTATATAGGGTTTATTGATGAGGGAGAAAAGCTGGAAGCTCTGTGTAAATATACGGGTAAATTATACAGGAGAGAAGCTGAGCTCTGTGATATATATAGCGTTATATGATAAGGGAGAGAAGATGACTCTGTGAAATATAGGGTTATAAATAGAGGAGAGGAGCTAGCTCTGTGATATATAGGGTTTATATGATAGAGGAGAAAAGCGAGCTCTGTTGATATATAGAGTTATAAGAATACAGGCGAGTAAGCAGAACTTTGTGATATATAGGTTTATAAGATCAGAGGAGGGAAGCATGATCACTTGTGATATATAGTTATACGATAGAGAGAGAAGTTGAGCTCTGTGATACATAGGGGTAATATATAGAGGTAGAGAAGCATGAGCTCTGTGGATATATAGGTGTTATATGATTAGGAGAGAAGCTGAGCTCTGTGATAAAAGGGTTATATGATAGCAGGAGAGAAGCTGAGCTCTGTGATAAAAGGGTTATATGATAGAGGGATAGAAGCTGAGAGCTTCTGTGATATATAGGGTTCTATATATAGGGATAAAAGCTTACTCGAGAAAATTAGGGTTATATGATACAGAGAGAACTGATACTCTGTGATCAATATATAGCTTATGTGATAGAGGGAGATAAGAGAGCTCTGTGATATATAGGGTTATATGATAAGGAGTAGAGGAGCTGAGCTCTGTTGATATATAGGTGTTATATGATAAGGAGAGAAGCTGAGCTTCTGTGTTATATATAGCGTTATATGATAGAGGGAAAAAGCTGAGCTCGTGTGAAATAAGGATTATATGACAGAGGGAAGAAGCTGAGCTCTGTGATATAAAGGGTTATAAATAGAGGAGAGTAACTGAAGCTCTGTGAATATATAGTGTTATATGTATAGAGGGAGAAAGCTGAGCTCTGTGATATATAGCGTTATATGATAGAGCGAGCGAAGCTGAGCTCTGTGATATATAGGGTTTAAATGAATACAGGGAGAGAAGCGGAGCTCTGTATATCTAGGTTAGATAATAGAGGGAGAGAACGCGAGCTCTGTGATATATAGTGTTTGTATGATAGAGGAGAGAAGCTGTGCTCTGTGATATATAGGGTTATATAGATATAGGGAGAAAATCGGAGCTTCTGTGATATATAGGGTTATATGAACAGAGTGAAGAAGCGTTGAGCCTCTAGTGATATATAAGGGTTATATAATAGAGGAGCACAGCTTAGCTCAGTGATATATAGGTGTTATATTGATAGAGGAGAGGAGCTGAGCTCTGTGATATCATTGGTTATATGATACAAGGAGATAAGCTAACGTGTGATATATAGGGTTATATGATAGGGAGAGGAAGCTGAGCTCTGTGATATATAGCGTTGTATATGATAGAGGGAGAGAAGATGAGCTCTGTGATATAAATGGTTAGATGATAGAGGGAGATAAGCTTGAGCTCTGTGATATATAAGTAGGGTTTATTATAATAGAGGAGAGAAGCGAGCTCTGTGGATATATGAGGTTTAAAATGATAGAGGAGAAAAGCATGATGCTCTGAGAAATATAGGGTTATATTATAGGTAGGGTGAGAGGAGCCTGAGCTCTGTTATAAATAGGGTTATATGATAGAGGGAGAGAAGCTGCAGCTCTGTGCTATATAGTTATATGATAGAGGGAGAAAAGCTGATCTCTGTATATTAGGTTATATGAGATACAGGAGAGAAGCTGGAGCTCTGTGATATATATAGCGTTATATGATAGAGTGAAGAGAAGATGAGCTCTGTCTATAGAGCGTTATAAGATAAGGAAGAGGAGCTGAGCTCTTGAATAATAGGGTTATATGATAGAGGGAGATAAGCTGAGCACTGTGATAATATAGAGTTATATGATACAGAGATGAAGCTGAACTGTGTGATATTATAGGTTATATGAAAGAGGAGGGAAGCTGAGCTCTTGTGATATATAGGGTTATATGATAGAGGAGAGAAGCTGAGCTCAGTGATATATAGGGTACATGATAGATGGAAAAAGCTGAGCTCTTGATATATAGGGTTATATGATAGAGGAAAGAAGCGGAGCACGGTGATACAAAGGTTAATGATAGAGGATAGGAGCTGATAGCTCTGTGGTTTATAGGGTTATATGATAGAGGAGAAAAGCTGAGCTCTGTTAAAATAGGATATAAATAAGATAGAGGGAGAGAAGCTGAGCTCGTGTGATTATATAGGTTATAAAATAGAGGAGAGAAGCTGAGCACTGTGATATATAGTGTTGTAGTGAATAGAGGAAGAGAAGCTGTGCTCTGTGATATAATAGGGTTATATACAGTGGGAGAGAAAGCTGAGCTCTGTGTTATCGGGTTAGATTCTCCCTTATCTAATTTTTCCAAAAATATTTGGATATTTTTTTTCAACCGTATGTAAAGGGTTTTAAAAAAAGTCACTTAAAAGACTCGGATCAAGTGACGTAAAATGTAGATAACCGGGGGAGGAAACAGCACTTTTTTAGAGGATTAACATCTCTCATTCTAATATGAGATTATTAGGAATTAAAGCAGTTGGAACATACTTGAAGCGGACAAAGATGTTAGTTTTTTAAAAAAAAAAGAATTTTTTTGGGGGGTTTTTGGGAAAATTTTTTGAAAATTTTTTTTTTACTTATAATGTGGGGTTCTCACCGCGGGTTGGCCAGCGATGGGGACACATTTTGCCCCATCGCTTGGCCAACCTTTTTTTTGGGGGTCTTTTGAGGAAGTTTTTTTTTTCCAACTTAAATAAATTCAGGTTAAAATATTTTATATTTTAAAGTTTTTTATCGATGATCGATTTTTTATTTGGAGGGATCATCGAGGACGCATATGGTTTTTTTAAATTTTTTTAAATTCTAAATTATGGGCATCTCTTTTAGTATGAAAAATCAGTGAAAAAGAAAAAAAATTTTTAGATTTAGTTTGTATGTTGGGGAGGGGAAAAATCTTTTCTAAAACCTTTTTTAAAAAGTTTGATTTACAATTCGTGCACTTAAAAGCAAAACACTTTTGGGGAAAAGGGGTTCCCAACGTAATTCAGGACAATTCCAAAAAGTACGTAAAAATTGTAATCTAACTTAGTGGGATGGAGATCAAGCAAAATTTGAAGGGAAAGGGTTTTTCCCAAAAAGGATATCCATTTGAATCTAATCCAGAATGCAGAGAAAAGGCTTATCCCAAAAAAACGGGGAGTGTTTTAAAAGAAATAGGGAGATACAAACCCATATTAAAATAATGTTCATTTTATCCTCTTTCTCTTACAATACAAAGGATACAAACGATTCTGTCAAAACTTGGAATATACTAAAGTCTTTTTTATCCCGTTTAAAAACCCCCCTTGCAGTGAACCCCAAAAATGATTTATCGTGGGCCACTACTTTTAAAAACGTTTAGCACCTACGCCAAAGACAAATTTGGCTACTTTGAAAAAAAGTTTAGCACATACGCCAAAAAACAATTGGGTGGTTTTAAAAGTCATGAGAATACTAGGATAGAAGAAAAAGGCGCCTTCCCCTGTGGATTTCCTCTTTGCAAGTGTTGTAATATGCTCGATATAGGTGACACATTTAGCTCCACTGCTACCAACGAAAGTTTCAAAATGAGATATAAACTATCATGCAAGTCTTGCTTTGTGATCTTTTTGATCACTTGCAATTGTGGGAAGCAATATATCGGGAGAACTACCACTAAACTCTCACAGAGGATGAATAATCACCGCTTTAATATAAAGAAAAAAAGCAGATTGTATAGCCTTCCGAGGCACATAGAGGAAACACACAAAGATGGTAACTATCAGATTAAAGTAAAGCCTATAGATTTTGTCAATGAAAAAGTACCTAATAGACTACAAATATTAACTAATAGAGAAACATTTTGGATTTTTAAGTTGAATACATTGAGTCCATTTGGTTTAAATGAGGTCCAGGAAATTATTAATTAATTTCTATTTAAAAATCTTCTATGTGTATCATCCTTTTATGTACATAGTAGCTATATTGCCAAACGAGCGATTAGAGACTAGCGCTATAGGAAACTGAGGGCATAGAGCATGCGCATAGACTCTATCGCTCTGTTAGAGAAGTAAGGGCAGAAGTGATGTAACATCATGACAACTTCCGGCTTTTGAGCCCGCGAAGGTACGGGAGATAGAACGCTATGCTTAGTGAAACAGTAAGTGATATTCACAGCTTTTAATGTGTATGTTTTTACAGTATATGTTTTTAATTGAGCACTATACACAATATGTGACATTAATGGTGGTAATATCTTTTTGTGTATAATGAAATCATTTGTACGGAGATGTCTATAAAATAGGAGGTAGCTAAAATGCAAGTTATTCCTGATGAAACACGATAGAGTCGTGTGAAACGCGTCGAAGTAAGGTGGTCCCCTGTTTGTTTTAAGTTGTATGTTTTAATAAATGTAGCATTTGGAATAAAGCACATTTCTTCTAGCGTTCTTAAAATTTAGAACGTATTTGGATCCGAGCGCTGTGAGATCCTATACAGGATTTATAATCCTGTAAATATATTTATATAGGGTTATATGATAGAGGGAGAGAAGCTTAGCTCTGTGATATATAGAGTTATAAGATAGAGGGAAAGCTGAGCTCTGTGATATATAGGGTTATATGATAGAGGGAGAGAAGCTGAGCTCTGTGATATATAGGGTTATATGATAGAGGGAGAGAAGATGAGCTCTGTGATATATAGGGTTATATAATAGAGGAGAGAAGCTGAGCTCTGTGATATATAGGGTTATATGATAGAGGAGAGAAGCTGAGCTCTGTGATATATAGGGTTATATGATAGAGGAGAGGAGCTGAGCTCTGTGATATATAGGGTTATATGATAGAGGAGAGAAGCTGAGCTCTGTGATATATAGGGTTGTATGATAGAGGAGAGAAGCTGAGCTCTGTGATACCTATGGCTATATGATAGAGGAGAGAAGCTGAGCTCTGTGATATATAGGGTATATGATAGAGGAGAGAAGCTGAGCTCTGTGATATATAGGGTTAGGAGTGATATGGAGGTGAGAAGGCTGAGCTCTGTGATATAGGGTTATATGATAGAGGATAGATAGCTCTGGATATATAGGTTTAAGAGGAAGAAGCTGAGCTCTGTGATATATAGGGTTGTATGATAGAGGAGAGAAGCTGAGCTCTGTGATACCTAGGGCTATATGATAAAGGGGGAGAAAAGAAAAAGGTAGTATAAACCACCTGACAGGCAGCTCACTGAAACTAAACAGTTCCTCATATACATGGGTGGTAGAGTGATTTCTGCTATGGCACAAACCAAACAATAAAACTAAGGCCACTAAAAGTGGCTTCGTCTCACACATTAGTTAGACATCCTGAGAGTGAATCTGAAGCAACAGGGTGGCACAATTACAACTTTGTTAAAAGGAATATTTAGACACAGGAGTACATTTTGAAAATAATAGATTTTTTTTCATGATAAATAAAAGAGAGTGGGACAAATCCATAAAGCGTAAAGCGACAGCCTGCAGGTGTTCTAGACAACTAGAAATGCCATAGAAATGATATAGACCATACAATGAAACGCAATAAAAAACCCTTCTGAAAAGAATCTACATTTACATTTTTATCAATTCTATAATAGAATTGTTCATTGTTAGAGAATAACTATATAGAATGTAGCTGAAATCTGCTGTTCACCAACAACAACGTAACAGCATAATTATGTTAATCTCGCTTGGTGAAAAGGATCTTGGAAAAATAATTAGCTATAGTTAATAACTTAACCTTCACATCTAGTTGCCGATTATAAAATCCCTTGTTTGGGTGGCTTCCTAGAGCACAAGGCTCATGAGGGGCCCGTAGTTTCCTACAGCGCCCAGTGGTATTGAGCAAAACTTTATGATGCCTCCCTAGTAGAGATTGGCGAATTTCTCAAAAATTCGATTCGGTGACTTCGCCGAATTTTCCGACAAAATTTGTTTCAGTCCGAATTGCTTCGGGACGAATCGCATTAAAAAGCAGCTATTTCCAGGCTGCACAGAGCCTGCAGGGTGCTGTAGAACGTTGTGCCATGCTTAAATATGCAGAGGGAGCTTGGTTTGGTCTTCATACAATGTTGTGTTTTAGTATGACACGCAGATGACTGCCGCCGCTCTTAGAATCGCTTCACTATAAAATTCCTTGGGCACTTAAGAGGGCAAAACTGACCAAAAAACTCAAGCGGGAATGTAGCCTGATAAAGTCATGGCAGCGAAAGCTGGAAAAAAACAAGCTGAGAGCTCAGGTGGCAACATTAGTGACAGAGTGTGGATGTGACGGCGGCAGCCATAGCAGCATGAGGTCAGAGAGTGGCACAATGACATTCTGGAGGTGGCAAAAACAGGAGTAGGCCACAGAGTGGCACAATGACACAGTGTGGAGGGCACAGCTGCAGCCTCAGCATCAGCAGCATGAGGTCAGATAGTGGCACAATGACATTCTGGAGGTGGCAAAAAATGAAGTAGGCCACAGAGTGGCACAATGACACAGTGTGTAGGTCATGGCAGCAGCCACGACAGCAGCATGAGGTCAGACAGTGGCACAATGACAGTGTGTGGGTCACGGCAGCAGCCACAGCAGCAGCATGAGGTCAGACAGTGGCACAATGACATTCTGAAGGTGGCAAAAACAGGAGTAGGCCACAGAGTGGCACAATGACACAGTGTGGAGGGCACGGCAGCAGCCACAGCAGCAGCATGAGGTTAGGCAGTGGCACAATGACATTCTGGAGGTGGCAAAACAGTAGTAGGCCACAGAGTGGCACAATGACAGAGTGTGGAGGTCACGGCAGCAGCAGCATGAGGTCAGAGAATGGCACAATGACACAGTGTGGAGGGCATGGCAGCAGCCATAGCAGCAGCATGAGGTCAGACAGTGGCACAATGATATTCTTGAGGTGGCAAAACAGGAGTAGGCCACAGAGTGGCACAATGACACAGTGGAGAGGGCACAACAGCAGCCACAGCAGCAGCATGAGGTCAGAAAGTGGCACAATGACATTCTGGAGGTGGCAAAACAGTAGTAAGCCACAGAGTGGCACAATGACATTCTGGAGGTGGCAAAAACAGGATTTGGCCACAGAGTGGCACAATGACACAGTGTGGAGGTCACGGCACCAGCAACAGCAGCAGTAGCATGAGGTCATAGAGCGGCACAATGACAGAGTGTGGAGGTGGGTGACAATACCAGTCCCTGGTAAAGATGGTTGGTGGCAGATGGAGAAACTGGCAGCAGATGTGTTGCATCAGACGGGTGGCGGCATCAGAATAGTGGCTGAGGCAGGTAGTTTGAACAAAGACTCATTTCTCGCAGTTTGGGTGAGGCGTCATGGCTGATGTAGTCTGACGCCTAAGGCATTGGTGTGGAAATTCTGGCCGATCCACGCCTGATTCATCTTGACAAAGGTCAGTCGTTCCACATTTCCCGTGGACAAGCGGGTTCTCCTTGGTAACGATAGCCCCCGCCGCACTGAACACCCGCTCTGATGCCACACTACTGGCCGGGCAGGACAGCTTCTCCACTGCAAACTCGGCAAGTTGCGTCACATATCCAGTTTGGCTGCCAAGTAGTCCAGCGGATCTTCTAACTGGGGTGGCGAGTGCTGTCCAAGTAGGCCACCACCTGTTGGTTCAGGGTCTGCTCCAGGTCCTCCTGCTGCTGCTGGCGACTGCCCTCCTCACTAGGCGGGTGAAGGAAGCTGCTCATCAGTGACTCCAGACTTAGGTTGCTGCTGATGGAGCTGGTACTGCTCCTACCCCCCCACCTTCCCCAGCAGCCGCGGCAGTAGTACGTGAGCGCTGAAGAACCCCCCGGTCAGACCTGTCAGAGAAGGGACGATGCCGCACATAGTCAGTGGCCAAATTGACTACGGATGATTTCCCTATAGTATTTGAGTTTGTCCTCCCTCTCAATAGCTGGGAAAAAGGCTCCCATTTTGGACCGGTAGCGAGGGTCCAATAGGGTGGAGAGCCAGAAGTCATCCCTCTCCCGGATGGTGACTATTCAGCTGTCACTAGCCAGGAAAATCAGCATGCTGCGGGCCATCTGCACAAGTGACTCCGAGGGGCTCCCTGCCTCCATCTCCACTGTATACTGCCATGGTGCTTGCGGGTCATCTGCCTCGTCTTCCTCATCTCCATCTACCTCCTCCAGCTGCTCCTGCTCCTCTCTTGTCACCTGAGTAGAAAATCCACTCATTTCACCAGACAATGCTTCTGTTCCAATGTCCTCCTCCTCCTCCTCCTCCATTTCAGTCCCCACCGGACTCATGTGGCCGCGAGATGTGGTCGCCACGTCTCCAGTCCCCTGCCCAGACAGATTTTTTCAGCATCTGTTCCAGGACATGAAGCAGTCGAATGACGTTATTCATCCCGTAGTCCTGGCGACTGACAAATAACGTCGCCTTCTCGAATGGCCTCAGCAGCGGCAGGTGTCACGCCTGAGCTGCCACTGGCTGTCATCAAAGTTACACCGGGGACTACTCCTGACTGCCTGGATCATCAGAAAATCGTTAATGGCCTTTCTCTGTTCATACAGTCGGTCCAACATGTGCAGGCTGGAATTCAACGGGTGGAAACATCGCATATCAGAGTGTGTTGGGGGAGGCGTTCTTCGCTGCAACTCAAGGAGGGGTGTTCCTGGCTTGGTAGGAATGGATGAAGTGCCATTTTCAGAATCTTCTGAAGATCGGTGGAAGACTTCAGGAACCTTTTCACAACCAGATTGAACACTTGCACCATGCAGGGCGCATGGACCATCCCTCCTCGGTGCAGCGCGGACACCATGTTACTCCCATTGTCCGTCACCATGGTTCCGATTTGCAGTTGGCGCGGAGAAAGCCACACATCGATTTCTTGCTGCATGACGCGGAGCAGTTCCTCCCCTGTGTGACTTCGTTCGCCGAGGAAAGCCAGGTTTAGAACTGCGTGACACCGCCGTGCCCTACACATGTGGTATGATGGAGCAGTACTTGTGGAGGCTGAGATGTGGTGGTGATGGGAGGAGGAGGAGGCGGACATCGGCGCAGGAGCCGCAGTTTGACAACGTGGAGGAGAAAGCGGCGTCTCCTGTCCAAGTTGTTGGTGTGCCTGGGCAGGAAGCTCATTCACCCAGTGGGCCGTAAAGGACATGTAATGGCCCTGACCGTAGTTACAGCTCCAGACGTCCGCGCTGCCGTGCACCTTGGAACAAACCGATAAGCTCAAGGACTGGCCCACCTTCTGTTCTACATATTTATGAAGTGCTGGTACTGCCTTTTTGGAAAAGAAATTACGGCTTGGAACTCTCCATCTCGGCTCGGCACAAGCCATTAGTTCTCTGAACGGTGCAGAGTCCACCATTTGGAAAGCGAGGGACTGCAGTACCAACAACTTGGACAGGAGCACGGTCAGCTGCTGCACCTTAGGATGGTTGGACGCATACTGTTGTCTCTTTGCAATTGCCTCGCTGAACGACTGCTGGCGCCATGAGTAGCGAGGAGCAGGAGCATCTGGACCGGGAGATGATGGCAAAGAGAAAAAGCTCCCTTCTGCAGAGGTGGTGGAGCCTTGACTGGCTGCAATGGCATGTGTGCCACTGGGCGCTGCTGCTGCTGCGGCGGCAGGATGGACCACCACATCTGAGCCACGTTTCTCCCAGGCCACCGGATGGTGACGCTGCATGTGTTGACGCAGGGCCGTGGTGCCAACATTAGCTCCCTGGCCACGCTTCACTTTCTGCCCACAGATTCTACATATACCCATATTCGGCTCCTCCGGTGTCTTAGCAAAGAACTGCCACACCGCCGAGTATCGGATTTTACCGCCAACGCTCTGCACTGAGTGACTACTGCCGCCGCTGCCTCGCTGAGCCCCTGTGCCGCTACTTTCTTGGACCTGCGAAGCGGGTTTTCTACCCTGTGGCCGCTTGGCTCCCGACCTCACACTGCTGCTCCCCTGCTGACTCACGGCCACACAACCCACTTGCTGGCTGCGCCGCTGCCTGATGCGCAAGCTGACACCCTCTTTTCCTGACGATGATGAAGCCCTTGCTTTACCCGGCTCCCAAGTGCGGTCGGCTACATCATCATCGATTTGTGTTTAATCGTCACTGCTGTCCTCATCACCAGTCTTGGTATACAGAAGCTGACCCCTCACAACATGACCTCCCATGCCACTCTCCACATCTATACTTTGCCGCCTACTGCAAGAAGCAGGGGGAATTGGCCCCATTTCTTCGCTGTCTTGTTGCTGCTGACTGCCCTCCTCAAATTGTTCATCCTCGGTATATAGTGGTGCTGAGCCCAGACCACATAATAGATCTCTGGCTGAGGGAACCGGATAGGACAGAGGCGGGTTGAGGACAGGTGAGGGCCGTGGACCCGCTCCCAGGCCATGCCAACTAAGGGTTGTGTCTGACGTTCCCACCGACGCATGGCTGGGGTTGTCAGATGTCATCTGGGAGGAAGTGGATGACCTAGTCAACCAATCAAGAACCATTGGGTTGTTGAACAACACACGGCCGCTAGATGACAGCGGCAGTTGTGGCCTCACCGAGTGACCCTTGCTGCAACGTCCCCTTGCTGTCCTGCGACCTGGGCCTGCTCCAGGAATGTTTGTGCCACTGCCACTCGCAGGTGAAGAGCCTGCCACCTCTCTGTCTGACATACTGTTTGTCCTAAAATGTACTGACACTGTTTGATGAAGATATCTGTATATGATAAATATACACCCTGTATTTGACTCCAAATGAACCCAGTAACAAGCTTGGGTAACCCTTGTATATAAATTGCGCTCCACAAATGGCCAGGAAAAATTTACTTGTATGTGCCGTTTAAAAACACTGTGTATTTTACTGAATATAAAAGCACAAACAGGCTTAATTAACCTTCGGTTATAAATTATGCTACAGGTAAAATGTCTTTTTTGGTGGTGAAAAAGAACGTTTCTTTTAGTGACCACAACAGCAGAACAACGCTTAATTAACCCCTGGATGTAAATTGCGCAAAATAAATGAGCAACCAAAAATTAGGTGGTATTTGGATTGTAAAAACGCTGTTTCTTTAAATGAATACAACAGGAACAGGCTTAGATAACCCTTGGATATTCAATGTGCTGTGAGCAGATAGCATTAAAATGTATATGCAGCTGCAGTGGATGCACACTGGACTTCAGGTCCAATACCCCAAAAAATCAGAAATAGAACATTAAGAGAAGCAGTCTCTGAGACAAGCTGAGACACCCCACAATAATCGCTGTATAAAAATCAGTTCTTCAGTAAGAGCTATTCAGCACGCGGCAGCACCTTCCCTATGAGCACAGTGAGAGGAGTGTGAGCTCCAGCGTCGCGCCCGGACTTATATAGTGCGGTGACATCACAGAATCCCGCCGGTCTCTGATGAGCTTCATCTCTGCACAGGTCATGCAGGCTATGCCATTCTTCCTCCAAGAGTTCTTTGCCCCATGTAACGCCATGTGCTCGTAGCCATTTTATCAATCAAAAGCACACTTTGTTCAGGCGAAGTACACCAAACTTCGACTTTGTTCAGAACCGAAGTTTTCCTGAAATTCTAAACTAATTCCACTTCGTTAGAATCAATTCGCCCATCTCTACTCGCTAGTTGCATACTACTGCCTAAATGTTATACTCTGCATCGATGAACCGTATGAGGGATGCAGAAATCAAGACCACTGCTTGTTAGCCTAGCTTTAGGTGATCTATGCCAGGCTTGTTTTCTGCACCATACTCATTGAAACAAGAAGCCCAATAACTTTGTATGCCTCCTGGCTCATCAGCACACAGAATAGTGTCTCTGAGGGGCAGGAGGACCACCATTTATGAAGAATTCATTTGGAGGTTGATAGAACCTTGGTCTTGTTTTCTGTACCAGCTCAACAGGGCAGCTAGTTAGTCCGGCATCATGAAAGTGAAGATGTCTACTACATGGAGTGAAAGCACATACCTGTAAGTAGTCTGAAAACTTGGTGGTACATGGTGGTACACATTCAGTTGAGATATAGAGGGGTCAAACAAATAGCATAACTGGTCCAAAAAAGGGATTAAGCACAGGTGCAAGATGGACGCAGCATGGCGTACAGGGCAAAGTAGAGGGTATCCACGGCTTGAACTAGTACAGAAGGGCTAGGGCCACACAGTATAGGACAAAAAATGTTGGAAAGCAGACGTCATTTTGTCCTATGCAGGACCGCAGTTTTTGTTATCGATTTGCACAAAACCGCAGTCTGTTTTAGTTTTCGCCATCGGCCCATACAATTGAATGTATGGGAATCTGATGGCAAAACGCAAAACTCCGGCAGAATATGCAACATGTGTAGACATAGCCAAAAGGAAATAAAATGACTTAATTATGCTGTTGTCTATTCTGCGTCTGGGCCCCTTGTTCATTACCAGTTTTACCTTGTACCACACGAGTGGGACCCTTTTTCTTATATTTGATAAGGGGCTCTGACATCAATTCTGCCCCATGGCGCTCCTGGCAACAAGCACCACCTGGCTTCCTTCTGGTTGGTAACTAAAGTGTAGAAACATTGCAAAAATGAGCAATAACCTCTGTCTTGAAATAACTGTTCCAGTTAATATTAAATGTTTAGAGTCCATGCAGGTTATTCAATTTATACCTAATTAAAACTGAATAATTTGAAAGATGCATTCCCATGTTGTGGCTGCCCCATGCAGACGATGCCATGCCCACATGTGGTGGCAAATGGCTATGTGATTTTGCGGGGCATAATCGATAAAATTGTGTGACCATTAGAATGTACCCTGAAAGAATACAATATTAATTCCTTATCATCCACTCCATGGAAAATGAATAGGCAAATGGCATGGTCCCAGTACAATAGTCTTTTAATTTACATGCTGACACTTAGTACTTCTACACTGCAACAGGGAACTGAAATTATTTGTTTTTTGTCACTAAAACACTTAAAGGGGTTTTTTCCACAATGTAATGTTGACGTGGGATCCTCCAAAATGGGTATTTAATCACTTTTCTAAATATATGTGATTACAAAAAGTGAAACCTCTGAGAGCTACAGCCTTCCTTACATGCCCTTAGTTACTTAAAAGTTTACATTAGACACTACCAGCAGCTGACAGGAGCGACGTCTAAAGACCTCGCTGCAGACGAACGACCTGCACCAGCCGACATCTTAAGTCGGCGGGCGGTCGTTAAGGAGTTAAGCAAAGCATTCCACTGAATGCAGAAAGCACCCATTCTGCTGTATTTTGATGGTTGGTAGCAAATTATGTGATGTCATTATGTAACAAAGATTTTCTGTAAAAAAAAATTGCTTTGAAACATGCAGAAAAGACATAATCTGTGTCTTAGAGTGTGCATACAGATCATTGGTGAAAAATTATCACATGGGCTGTCATTATTACACCACTGGGTAGAGCAGACAACATACAGATCATGGCAAGGGCATCGCTAGGCAGTTATTTTCCGGGCCCCAAATAAAATTGCCGTAGCCCGGAACCAATAATCTGCCCAAAGGGCAGATTCACAGTCCGTCGCCAAGTTCCGAGCCCCTGCCGTGGGCCTGGAGCGCCAGAGGTCTTTTCAACTGTATAGGCTGCACCTGGAGGCCTATAACTTGAAGACTACCGCATAGAAGAGCAAAAGCTCCCTGCCACCTGGAGTACTCCGATGGGTCACAATCAGGCTTGTGTTCCATCTGAAGTATACAGCACAGGCAGCGTGAGAATGCTGTCATGCTGCCTATGTGGCGACACAGAGAGCAGTGCTTCATCAGGGCGACAGGAAGAGGTGAGTGCCATTTTTATTATTAATCAGGGCCTATGGACCTACCTACATACTGGGGGCTCTTATATACATATAACTTACTGGTGGACATGTATATCTACCTACATACTAGGGGGTCCTACATACGTATAACCTACTGGGGGCCCTACATAACTATAACTAACTGGGGTAATATATACCTACCTACATACTGGAGGGTTCTATATAACTACATATCTACCTATGTACTGGGGAGCCCTATAACCTACTGGGGGGGACATATCTACCAACTTACGTAGGGACCTATATAGCTACCAACCTACTGGGGGTCCCTATATAATTACCAACCTACTGGGGGGAATATATATATCTACCTAGATACTTGGGGGGCCCTATATAACTACCAACCTGCTTGGGAGAACCTATACAGCTACCTACATACTGGGGGGGCCCTATTTAACTACCAACCCAATGGGTGGCCCTATCTAACCATGAACTACCTGGAGGATCTACATAGGTACCCCCCTACTGGGGTGGCCTGATAAAATTACCCGCAAACTGGGGGGCAGGGACGGTTTTTAGGGGCAGGCGGTAATATTAGTCATAGCATATTGGTTTATATTCAGTAATGGAATGCAGGGCCATTTTGATAGTATAATGGGCCTGTGGGCAAAGAGGTGCACTGGGATCCCCAACCAACATAATCACTCACAAGAATAAATATATACATTATCAATAACATAAACCTATATTTATTGTTTCTTTCAAAATGTGGGCCTTTAATCATCATTTAACCCCTTATTGACACAGGACTTACTCATTCATCCTGGAGCTGTAATTCTGCTACATAGGAGGCTGTAGCTAGTTGCAGCTGACACCCGCTGCTAACAAAAGGGAATGGAGCCGGTCCCTGCTGATTAACCCTTTAGATGCCACAGGGATTGTGGCAGCAGCGTCTAAATGAATTAGAAATGATGCTGTGCAATCTAATCTGATTAGTGCATGTATTTAACCCCTTCCTGACATTGGACGTATCCGTACATACTAGTGGGAAGTGCATTCCCGCAAATGGACGTATGGGTACGTCCTGGAGATCGTGCGGGACAAATGAGTCCCGCACGAACGCGACATGGGACCAGCGGTATATTACCGCTGGCCTCATGCTACATCACCCACGGCCAGAGTGAGCTCCGGCAGTGGGTGATTAAGCCCTTAGCTGTGACGATCTGTTAAGATCACTAAAAATAAGCTGCAGACAGGAGGAGTGAGCTCCTCCTGTCTGCTATCGGCATGATCGTACCACTGCTGTCTCCTACCAGACAGCCCGGGAAGTGAAAGAAACACTTCCCAGGCTGTCTGTGATCACTCAGACATCCCCTAAAAACAGTGAAAAAAGTGAAACACAAACACGAAAAATAAAATAAAAACACGTACACTGCCCTTTTCCCCTGTACAAATGTCAATCGCCACAAAAAAGATAAAAAATAATAAGTACACATATTTGATATCGCACCTGTGTAACGAAGGCATGAAAAAAAAAAGTCTAAGTTTTTTGTTCATCCCACAGCACATAAAATAGAATATAAAGCGATCAAAAACTCATATAAATGCCAAAGTTCTACCAATCAAAATATCAATTTCATCCTGCAAAAAAAGCCCGTACACAGCTCTGTATATGGAAAAATAATAAAGTTATGGCTATCAGAAGACAGCGATTTACACAATAAAAGCACTTTTTTTTTTAAAGCACTTCAACATAAAAAAACCTATATAAATTGAGTATCGCCGTAATCGTATTGACCCACAGAGTAAAACTAACTAGTCATGTATACTGCAAGGTAAGCGCTGTTAAGGATAAAAAACACTACTAGGATTGCAGTATTTTCTTCACCCTGGCTTCAAAATAACAGATTTAAAACTGATCAAAAAGCCTTGTCCCCCAAAAAATGATATCAATAAAAACTTCAACTCATCCTGCAAAAAACAAGTCCATAAACATCTCTGTACACAGAAAATTAAAAAAGTTCTGGCTCTCAGACTATGGCGATGCAAAAACATGTTTTCCTTTTTAAATAAAAGTGTTCTTGTGTAAAAGCAGTAAAACATAAAAAATATACAAATTGAGTATCGCTGTAATCGTATCAACTCACAGAGTAGAACTTGTCATGTATACTGCACGGTGAGCGCTGTTACAAATAAAAAATACTACCAGGATTGCTGTATTTTGTTCAAAACGCCTCACAAAAACCTTAATAAAAAGTTATGAAAGCGTCATATGAACCGCATAATGGTACCAATAAAGGTCAACTCATCCCGCAAAAAACAAGCCCATAATCAGCACCAAATACAGAAAAATAAAACGTTATGGCCATCAGTATAGTACAACATAAAAACACAATTTTTATAGATATTTCTCTTGTGTAAATTAATTTACACTGCAAGGCGAACGCTATAAAATTGAAACCCAAAAAACAATGACGGAACTGCATTTTTTTCCTCGCCATTTTTTCATGGCCCAATGCTAAAAAAAACTATGGAACACTTGTGCGCCCAAAATCCACAATACACCCCTAGATGAGATTCATGAGTGGTGTTGAATCCAAAATGGGGCAACTTCTGGAAGGTTTTACCTGTACAGCGTGCAGGTCAAACTGGTGGAAGGAGAAGTGGTAGGCTGTGTCTCTGGTGCTGGTGGTGGTGGTGGCAATTGGCCGACAGTGTCTGGGACTGGTGCTTGCTCATGCTGCTCCAGCACATCGGCAGCAGAGAACCGCTTGGCCTTGGAAGTGGTGGAGGAGCAGGAGACAGTGGTTGGAATTCAATATGACAAAGGTGGACCCGTATATTAGGAAAATTATTCTTCTTTATTCCAAAAACGACATACTTTCATACAATCAATAAAAGCATCGCATCTGTATCAGTCAAAAGACTAGTAGACATAGGTTGCATAACAGGTAAATACCTTAGTAGCGCTTCACTGCATTTTGTAGGACAGTAGTAGCATGGACAACCGGCCGGGTGAACGCCGCAATGATGCAACGTTTCAAGGGATGATGCCTTGAAACGTTGTCTTTTGACTGATACAGATGCGATGCTTTTATTGATTGTATGAAAGTATGTCGTTTTTGGGAAAAAAGAAGAAGAATTTTCCTAATATACGGGTCCACCTTTGTCATATTGAATTGTTTGGACTATGGGAATCCCAGGGAAGATCCCAAAGTGCTTACAATTATATAAAGGTGGTTGTATATTTATCTATTGACAGTGGTTGGAAGCCCAGGACCTGTGTGGCCTTTTTTCTCCAAGTGACTCCTCCACATCTTTTCATGCTTTAAAAACCTGTCCCCTGTCATTTTCTGGTGGTTAAAAACTTTATATTTTTTCCCTCTACTGACATGTTGATGGCAATTGTCTTGCGTCGGTGGGGCAAATTGGGGGCTTGATCAAAAAAAAAGGCCCCGGTTTCACAGGTCCGGACCTCTTTGACGGTAAAAACCCTATGCGGTGTTCCCCGCTGCCGCAAGCCCATGGGGGCGGTTTAAACTCAGTGGACTTGTGCGACCGCCCTCTCTCTTTCTGCGGCCGGACCCGCACTGATACTACCCCATCATCCTCCTCCTCCTCCACTGCTAAGGCGCTCGCAAGCAACTGCTGCTGAAAAGCTATGTTAAATCCAAAAATGTCATTAACAAAATATATCACAGGTGTTTCCTTTCCTGAAGCTCGGGCTCGAAGTCACAGGACTGTGGGCTTTTGCGACCATCGGGATTTCTCTGACTGCCCAGTTTCCTTTCCTTTTGGGGACCCAGAGCGGGAAAAAATATCCTGTTTGGCCTCTTGATTTTTTTGAAAGGGCTTCTGCCCCCAAAAACGTTTTTGTCATCAAAGAGCTTTAGAATATGGTTACCCACAGTGGTCTGTAATTTGGGTTTTAATTTGGTCTGTGTTTTGCTACGGGTTGGATGATGATAAATGACGACTTTTGTGGCCCGTGATGAGAGGAAAAGGGAAAGGTAAAATCACTTGATGCAGGTTGGTTAAGTTTGAATAACAGATTGGAAATGCTCTTCAGTACTGAGATTCCGGGACCCGATCAAGGGATGACGGGCCTGAGGTCTGAAAACTGATGATGTGCTGTTCATGTTGCCCCAAAAGCACTGAAGGGCGCTGTCTAATACCTCTGCTCCATTTCCTAGCCCCTCCTTTGTTTTGCTTAGCTTTCACGCGATTTTGTAACAGTGTCTTGTCTAGACTGTCCCCCCAAAAAGATCAATAAATTTTGGCAATCAAAATAAAGATGGGGGAAAGAAGCAGTCGCAGAATATAAAAATCCCTAATTACTTTTTAAGTTCCCTAACTTGGTCCCCCCAAACCTAACTAATCTATCTAGCGCTTTTCCTTTGTGAATGCTGGAAAAATGGTGTGTTTTCCGTTTTTGAAACAAGCAGACAGAGGAGCATGGTTCAGTTCACGTCGTAATTGTAAAGGCGTTCACCAGGAAATAAGTGACTGTAAAAAGGGTCATGGTTTTAGCAGCCAATAGATCCTACACAACCACTGGTGGTTCTTGACCCCCCTCTGTGCTTGCACTGATTGGGAGGCCCCCAAAAGTACAGGAAGCAGCGAAAAAAGGCGCAAATTTTAAACCTCGATCTCGTTTTTGATCCGATTTTAAGGGAAAAAAATAGATCGAATCGAGGACCAAGGAAAAGGAAAATCCTCGATTTCATGTTTTCTCGATTAAATCACTCAACATTAATCACCACCATGTGGAGACTGCATACAGTGATCATATAGTGGTCAGACAGCACACAGGCCGTCTGCAGTCATATCATATTGCAGATCGAGTACATTTAGAAAATACGGTAGAAGACAGTAAAAAGGGAGAAACACAAAAATTGAGGGACTCATTGGTGATACTTCCAAAAAGGAGTCCTTCCCTTTTTTTCTATCTGGCCCCCGACCCCCATAATAACTTCTTCCAGGTATGACTTCCCCATGCAGAGCTTGATGCACAGCCATCATTGACCCCATGTTTCCCAGCAGATCCTCAGGCTAAGTCTCCACTGGAATGGTTTACAGTCAGATTTTAAAGCACAGTCAGTATTTAGAATCTGCAAAAATCTGTCTGTAAACCATTGCCATAAACCACAAAAGAAAATCCAAGCTGTAGTCTACACAGCTCAGATTTTCTAAAGTTGGACTTCTAATTTGAAATCCGACCAAAAAACTAGAATGTTCTATAAGCCACCAGGAAACATCGAATACATAAGCCGACTGTAAAATATTAGTATTTTACACTCTGTCGTGTAGACGCAGCCTTATGCTAGGACTTCTACAGTCACATTATGTAGATGCAACAAAGCACCCACCAGGTACCCAACTGTTAAAGGGGTCTTGTTTAACCTTTTACCTTTTCAGGGATTTTTGTTAATGTGGTGTTATTTTTTTCCTCCCCGCCATAACGGTTTTATTTTTCCATCTACATACATGGGATTCTTCAGGTTTTCATCATGGTGGGCGACATTTTAACATTAAAAATGCTGCAATGTTTTTTCTGTCACTTTTCATGGAATCTGCGCAGGAGGCTCCAAATAGAACCTACGACACAGATGCGAACCTGGCTAAGACTTTAAGGTGTTAAATAAGTAAACAGGTTGTTACATAGAGAAGTGTGTAGCTTGGCAGCCCCTCTCCCTCTTCCCATGATAATTTGTGACCTATTTAAAATACTATAAAGTGTGTAAAGTGGTGATAAGTGATAATAGTGGGATTATTAGTAATATAGTCCATGGGATTCTGGTTTTGTGTAGCAGTGTTACTTGGTAATGGTCTATTATTTAGTAGTTCTATACTTAGAACATTGTGTTATAGCTTTTTGTATATTCAGGCAGTGGTTGATGGTGATACAATGTGTCGTAGCATGGAGCAACATGTTTTAGGTGGGCGGGGGGATTTCTTCATCCTGCCCTGCGTGTAATTTAGCCTAGGAATGGCCCTGCTGGGGGGCCCTATATAACTACCAACCTACTGGGGGGGGGGGGGCATTTAGATCTACCTACATACCAGGGGGGCCCTATATAACTACTAATATATTGGGGGACATATCTACCTACATACTGGGGGCCCTTATATAACTACCAAACTACTGAAGGAACATATTTATCTACCAACATACTTTGTGGCCCTATATTACTACCAACTTACTAGAGGGACATATATACCTACCTATATACTGTGGGGCACTATATAGCCATCAACCTACTGGGCGGTCCTATAGATCTATGAACTTACTGGGGGGATCTATATACCTATCTACATATTGGGGGACCATATATAGCTATCACTCTACTGGGGGCCCTATATAACTACAAACCTGTTAGGGAGCCCTAAATAACTAACAACTTACTGGGGGAACCTATATAACTACCTACATAGAGGAGCCCTATATAACTACAAATTTACTGGGGGACCAATATACCTACCAACCTATTGGGGGACCTGTTTACCTACAAACCTACTAGGGGGACCTATATATCTACCTACATACTGGCCCCACCCATACATATATCTACTAACCTAATAGGGATTTATACACCTACCAAAACTGCTAGGGGCCCATTCTCCCTAACCCACATACTGGGGGACTCTATATACCTACCAACCTACTGGGGGCCCGATACACTTACCAACCTACTATGGGTAGTATCTACCAAGATAACCTATATACCTAATCTACCAAAGTGACCCATTTACCTGCTGGGGGGCCTATATATAGCTAGGTCTTGTCTACCTACTTACCTACTGGGGGACCTATATAACTTTCTACTTACTGTGCTGGTCTATATAATGACCTGGCTACTTGATTTTTATTTTTATTTCGGGGGGGTTATACTTACCTACTAATGGGACCTATATACCTACCTCTCTACTGTGGGATAGTATATAAACTACCTACAGATGGTCATATATACCTGTCTATGTACTGAGACCGCCTGTCTACCAAATGTACCTATATACCTACCTACTAATGGAACATATACCTACCAAGGGGCTATATACCTACTGAGGGGACCTATATACCTACCTATTGTGGGAGTCTATATACCTCCCTACTGCTAGCCTATATACAGGAATGGTGGGTGACTCCCTATTACCCACAACAGGCACCCAACTTTCCTATCATAGGTTGCTGTGGGGATGGGGCATCATCATACTTTCTGTATATCCATACATACTGTAGATCGCTACAATTTATGTAGGGAGGTACATAAACCCCCCATTAGATAGGTAATTACAGGCTCGGACTGGGCCGCCGGGGGACCGGGGAATCCCCCGGTGGGCCCCCCCCGACCCCTGGGGGAACCGGAGAGGCAAGTGCCGCCGTTCCCCGGGGGCCCGTCCACGCATTCACGGTCCCTGAGCACCCGGGACGCATCCCGAGCGCCAGAGACCGGCCGGGAGTTGGGGAATGTTGTCCCCGACTCCCGGGCTCGGGCTGCGCGGGTTCTTCTGTCTGCGGAGCACAGCGCAACTAGCGAGGCGGCTCCGCTGATCTGACTGGCAGGGCTGTGAAGGCGTTAGGCCTTCAGCCTGGCAGGGCGGGCCGCTACTGCTGACGTTGTCGGCGCGTGTTGACGTTCACTTCACCGCGGACTTTGCAGGGCGGGCCGTACGGAGCCGGCGGGGAGATCTGGAGCGGCCGGGGCGGGGACTGCCAGTAGGGAGCGGGCCGGAGCAAGGGGGTTATGTGGCTGGTTGTTGTTTTTGTTTTGTTTTTTTATCATAAAGGGGGTCCCTGGATACAAGGGGGGGCTGCTGACTACCAGGGGGTCCCTGACTACACAGGGGGGGCTCTGACTACAGGGGGTCCCTGGCTACAAGGGGGGGCTCGGACTACAGGGGTCCCTGGATACAAGGGGGGGCTCTGACTACAGGGGGTCCCTGGCTACAAGGGGGGGCCCTGGCTACTAGGGGTCCCTGGCTCACAAGGGGGAGGGCTTGACTACAGGGGGTCCTGGCTACAAGGGGGGCCCTGGCTACAAAGGGGGGGCGGGCCGGCTCTGACTACAGGGGGCCCTGGCTACATGGCGGGTCCCTGGCTTCAAGGGGTCCTCTGGCTACGAAGGGGGTCCCTGACTACACGGGGT
>JAODAL010034615.1:0-44006 GCA_025379985.1 Phyllomedusa bahiana
ACGTACAACTTTACTTATCCTGTACTGATCCTGTTTTAACCTTGTATTATCCTCCAGAGCTGCACTCACTATTCTGCTGGTGCAGTCACTGTAAAAAAATTACTAATCAAGTAATGATCCTGAGTTACATCCAGTATTATCCTCCAGGCTGCACTCACTATTCTGCTGGTGAAAGTCACTGAAACAAAACATTACTTATCCTTTTTCTGATCCTGAGTACATCCTTTATTATCCCCCATAGCTGCGCTCACTATTCTGCTGGTGCAGTCACTGTACATACATACTTATCCTGTACTGATCCTGAGTTACATCCTGATTATCCTCCAGACTGACTCACTATTCTGCTGGTCACTGCAGTCACTGTACATACATTACTTATCCTGTACTGACCCTGAGTTACATCCTGTATTATCCTCCAGAGCTGCACTCACTATTCACTATATCAGTACAGACTAAGTATAGTCATGAAAAAGTCCACCCTCCTTGAATTCTATGGTTTTATGTATACAGTATTTAACACAAATGAAACTAAGTTCTCTAATCAGTTGCTTGTAGAAGTTCTTGTAGCTGTAATAATTGAAGCCCTTGTTTTCGGTGAGATGTTATCAGTTTCTTGCTTCTGGACCTTTGTCACTCATAGATTCAGGTCATTGAGGTTTGTGGACAGTGTCTATGATTCAAAAATGTAATCCTTCAAGATACTTACATTGTCTCTGCTCCTCTCTCTTCGGTTCTGGTCACAGAGCTTCCTTTGTGTTGGGGTCTGGACTTTAGGACGTTGCAGCCCCTGGTTGCAAATTTGCTGTCCTGAATCATTTAGATGTTGGGTAGAAGCCTCTCATCTGACTCTAGAAGACTTTGATATACAGGGGAGTTCATGGTCGACTGAATGCCTGCAAGGTGCCCAAGTCCTGTGGCTGCAAAACAAGCCCCAATCACCCCCTCCATGGCTGTAGGTGTGACGGGTTGGGGCTGATATCCTGGGTTTGCTGACCAAACATCTTCACTTTGGTCTCATCTGTCCATAGGACAATGTTCAAGCAACTTTCAGGTTTTTCGTTTTTTTTCATACAAACCATACTTGTCCAGTCTGTCACTAATTTTCATGTTCTTGAACATGTTACCTGTAGAATCTGACAACTTCTCTGAGCATTAAATGGTATGACCTGGAGGTGATCTTTCTGGGATGTCCTCTCCTATGAAGATTGTCCACTGTCCTAAATTTTTTCCATATTTGAATAATATTTCTCACTATAGAATGATGGACTTATGATTGTTTGGAAATGACCTTATAATCCTTGCCAGATTGATGGGTAGCAACAATTGCTTCTCTAAGGTCATTGCTGATGTCTTTACCAAGGCAGTGTGGTAAAACATGCCTAAATACTTCAGTCCAGTAAACTACAGAGCACACACTTGTAGATGATCAAGAATCAAGGGCATTTGATGAGCAGAATCTGACAGCTACTTAAAACTACAGAATTCAAAAGGGGTGTACTTATTATTCTCAGGAAAACATGCTATGAAGTCTGTCTGGATCCAGTAACAACAGCAAAAAAAATTGCAGCAATATAAAATGTTACAATATTATAAAATGTATCTAAAGTGTTATCTGATTACTCGGTGCTGAGTATGAAGATCACTGTTGTATTATTGGGTGTCGTTATCAGGGTTTTACTCAATGACGGGTATATAGAACATTTTAGCCCTGGCCACAGCTGGATCCCGTCGCACTGTTTAGGAGCCAATACTCATTCACTACAGGACTGTGTGGAACGTTTGTCCCGGCACCTGAAATATTTAAAGGGATTCTCCAGTTTGGAAACAATATTTTTATATAATTTATTATATAATTCTAAATTCGTAGAGAAGGCTCCTCTGTTCAGGATCATCAACATGGCCAAGAGTATCTCTATCTCTGTAGGTACTGTTCTGTCCTGCATTACAGAGGACAACGGATTGATGGACACTGGACACTCCACCAGTGGAGTTGACTCTTGGGGCACACCAAGGTAGTTTCTTCTTGTTGCCCACCAGTGGAGTTTATTCTTGAGATCAATAGTGGAGTTGAATCTTGGAGTCCACCAATTAAGTTGATTCTTGTTGCCCACCAGTAGAGCTGATTCTTGGGGCCACCAGTGAAGTTGATTCTTGGGGCCCACCAGTGGAGTTGATTCTTGTTGCCCACCAGTAGAGTTGATTCTTGTTGCCCACCAGTGGAGTTGATTCTTGGGTCCCACCAGTGGAGATGATTTCTGGAGCCCAACTGTGAAGTTGATTTTAGGGCCACCAATGGAGTTGGTTATTGGGGTCCACCAGTGGAGATGATTCTTGGGGCCACGAGTGAAGTTGATTCTTGGGGCCATCAGTGGAGATGATTCTTGGGCCCACCAGTGGAGATGATTCTTGTGGTCCATCAGTGGAGATGATTCTTGTGGTCCAACAGTGGAGCTGATTATTGGGGCCATCAGTGGAGCTGATTATGGGGGCCATCAGTGGAGGTGTTTCTTGGGGCCATCTGTGGAGCTGATTCTTGGGGCCACCAGTGGAGTTTATTCCTGGGGCCATCAGTGGAGGTGATTCATTGAGCCCATTCTACAGCCACTGCACATATCTCTTGCTTTCCTGCCTCTCTTTTTCTCAGTCCTAGGTCTGCCATGGGGCCCACTGGGGGTTTCCTCTTTTCTGCTGTGGACCAGTCTGAGCCTGAGTATGAGGTCTTTTTATTTTTGGACCACTCTGGCCCCAATGTCCCCTTTCATATAGAGGATACCTATGTACAGTCAGGGGTGAATCACGGACTCTCCATCCCGCCACTCTAATTCATACAACACCGTCCATGTTTTGTGAAGAGAAGATAAAAGGTTTGTAACCAATCAGAGCTCGCAGCCTTTGATCTTGTTCTGTTCACAAACCTCGCGCATTGTTGATAACCAGGGACAAAGCCGCTAATGCGATTGGTAAAAACGCATCAATCAGGGAGTCAAAAGCCCGAGGAATTCCCATAAATGTAATCCGATAAAATGAGCAGTAATCCATCCGTCTTTCAAGAGGTATCAAAGGGAATTCTCATTTATTGGGGCAGCACCGACCCCTCAGCCGAGGCGCAAAGCAAACATCAGACACATCAGGGCGAGGACACCAGAGCTCCAGCTCCATTCAGTCCTCGTAAACCTCATCAATATTCCAGGAGCAGGACGCGCGGCTGCCGCTTAACCAAGGTCCTGGGCGATGAGAGGAGCCTGCAGCCCGGCTCTGCCGCATACCTGCTGCAGGTGTGAACACGAGACCCTACAATAGGACAGGCTGGGGACAGCAGCCTCCGGAAATGCAGACCCAGCACCCCTGACCCACCATAAACCAAGAGCACAGACCGAACGGCCTCCACATGCTCTCCTCATCAGCACCTAATAGATGTAGTATGAGGAGGTTCTGCAGCAGCTGAGGTGTAGTATAAGGAGGTTCTGCAGCAGCTGAGGTTAGTATAAGGAGGTTCTGCATAGCTAAGGTTTATAAAGGGTTTTCCCGGGAAAGCAGCTGAGGTGTAGGGAAGGGGGTTTCTGCAGCAGCTGGGGGTTTTAAGAGGGGTTTTTCTACCAGCGAGTTTTTTGAGGGTTCTGCAGCGCTGAGGTGAAATATAGGGGGTTCTGCGGGCAGCTGGGGGTTGGAGGAGGTTCAGCAGCAGGTGAATTGAAATTTTTAGGAGGTTCTGAAAGCAGCTGGGGGTTTAGGGGGGTTTTCTACACAGCGGGTTTAAAGAGGGGGTTCTCCCAAGCAGCTGAGGGAAAGTTTTAAGGAAAGATTCGGAAACAGCTGAGGTGTGGAGGATTTTCTGCAGCAGGTAAAGTGTAGTATGAGGGGGTTCTGACAGCTGGTGTATGAGGGGGTTCTACACCCAGCTGAGGTTTATGAGGGGGTTTCTGCAGTAGCTGAGGGGGTAGGAGGGGTTTGCAGAAAGCGAGGTTTTTTGGGGAAAGGTTTTCTGCAGCACCTTGAGGGGGTATGAGGAGGTTTTTCAGCAGCGAGGTGTGTGAGGAGGTTCGGCGGGCGGGTGAAGTGAATATGGGGATCGAAGCACTGAGTGTATGAAGGAGGTTCTGCGCGGCTGAGGGGGTTGAGGAGGTTCTGAAGTAGTTTAGGTGTATGGGGAGGTTTTTGCAGTAGTGGGGGTTTTAATGATGAAGTTTTTGCAGCAGCGGGGTTTATGAGGAGGTTCTGCAGTAGCGAGGTGTATGAGGAGTTTTTTGTAGCACCCGAGTGTAGGGAGGGGGTTTTCTGCAGGCTGAGGTGTATGAGGGGGTTCGCAGTAGCTGGGGTTGTATGAGGGGAAGGTTCTGAAAGCAGCTGAGGTTAGGGGGGGGTTCGCAGCAGCTGAGGGTAGGAGGGGGTTTTCCGAAGCAGCTAAAGGGGTCGAGGGGGGTTTCTGCAGCAGCGGGGTGTTTTGGGGAGGTTCTGCAGTAGCTGGGGGTGTGTAAAGGAGGTTTTACAGCAGCTGAGTTTATGGGGAGGTTCGGGCAGCAGCGAGGGTGTGGGGGAAAGGTTCTGCACGGGCTGAGGTGTAGGAGGATTTTCTGCATCACTGAGGTGTATGAGGAGGTTCTCAGCACCCGGGGTTTAAGGAAAGGTTCTGTAGAAAGCAGGTGTTTTGAGGGGGTTCTGCAGCAGGTAAGGTGTATGGGGAGTTGTGCTTTCAGCTGAGGTTGGGAGGGGGTTTCCCTGCAAAACCCCTGAGGTGTGTGAGGAGGTTTTTGCAGCAGCTGGGGTGTATGGGGGGGGGTTTTCTGTACACCCTGAGGGGGAGAGGGGGGTTCTGCAGTACCCTAGGGTTAGTATGAGGGGGTTTTCTGCAGCACTGGGGGTGTATATGGGGAGGTTCTGCAGCAGCTGATTTGTATGAGGAGGTCCTGCAGCAGCGAGGGGGAGAGGGGGGGTTTTCTCCCAACAGCTGGGGAAAAATGAGGAGTTCTGCAGCAGCTGGGGTGTAGGAGGAGGTTCTCCCAGAAAGCTAGGTGTATGATGGGGGTTCTGCAGCAGCTTGGGGTGTATAAAGGAGGTTCTGTACACTGAGGTGTATGAGGGGGTTCGCACAGTTTTTAAAAAAAGGGTTTTATGAAAATAAAAGGATTCTGTAGCACTGAGGTGTATGAGGATTTTTCTGCAGTAGCTAAAGGGGTAATGAGGGGGTTTCTGAAAGCAGCTGAGGTTTAGGAGGATTTTCTGTACAGTTTAGGGGGTAGGAGGAGGTTCTGCAGCGGGTGAATTGTGGGTATGGGGGAGGTTCTCCCACACTAGGTGTAGGAGGGGGGTTCGCAGCGGGCTGAGGTGTATAAAGGGGGTTTCCTGCAGCACTGAGGTAAAAGAGGGGGTTTTTGCGGGCCAGCTGAGGTGTGGGAAGGGGGTTTTCTGCAGTAGCGGGTGTATGAGGAGGTTTTTCTGCACAGCGGGGGTGTATGAGGGGGTTTTTCTGCAAAAGCTGAGGGGGTATGGGGAAGGTTCTGCAGCAGCTGAGGGTACGAGGGGGTTTCTGCAGCAGTTTTTTTTTTAAATGGGGAAAGGTTTTCGCACACTGGGGTTTAAATGAGGAGGTTCTGCGTGCTGAGGGGGAAAGGGAGGGGGTTTTTGCAGAACCCGGGAGGTGTATGAGGGGGTTTCTGCATATTTGAGGTGTATGAAAAGGTTCTGCAGCAGCTGAGGTATATGAGGGGGGTTTTCCCGCACGGCTGGGGGTGTATGGGGAAAGGTTTCTCCCAGAAAGCTGAGGTGGTGAGGGGGGTTTTCGGGCAAAACTGATTTGAAAGAGGAGGTGTAATGAAAAGGTTCTCAGCAGCTGGGGGAAAATTTAATGAGGGGTTTCTGCAGCACTGGGGTTTATAGGAGGTTTTTTAAAGCACTGGGGTGTAGGGAGGAGGCCCTCAGCAGTTTGGGGTGTATGAGGGGGTTTCTGCACACTGAGGGGGTACAAGGGGGTTTTCTGCAGCGGGCGAGTTGTATGAGGGGGTTTCCCTGCAGCGCTGAGGTGTTTTTGGGGAAAGGTTCCCTGCAAAAGTTTGAGGTGTTTTGGGGAGGTTTCTCGGGAAAGCGAGGTGTTGGGGAGGTTTTTTGCAGTAGCTGAGGGGGAAATGAGGAGGTTCTGCAGCAGCTGAGGTGTATAAAGGGGGGTTCTGCAGAAATTTTGAGGTGAAATGGGGGGGTTTTTGCATTTAGCTGAGGTGTATGGGGAAAGGTTCGGGCACACTGGGGTGTTATGGGGAAAGGCTGCAGCATTTGATTTTGTATAGGAGGTTTTTCAGTAAGCTGAGGTGTATGAGGATTTTCTGAAAGCAGCTGAGGTGTATGTTGGGGGGTTCTGCAGTAGCTGAGGTGTAGAGGAGGTTCTGCTTGGGTTTGAGGTGAATGAGGGGGTTTCCTGCAGCACTGAGTTGTATGAGGAGGTTCCCTGCAGTAGTTTGAGGGTATGAGGAGGTTTTTCCAAGTGGCTGAGGTGTATGAGGAGGTTCTGCAGCAGCCTGGGGTTTGTAGGAGGTTTTTCTGCACAGCTGAGGGGTACGAGGGGGTTTCTGCAGCAGCTGAGGTTTTAATTAAAGGGGGTTTCTGCAGTAGGGGGTGTGTGAGAGGTTCAAACAGCAGCTGGGGTGAAATGAAAGTTTCTCAGAAAGCTGAGGAAATATGAGGAGGTTTTTTGCGGCAGCTGAGGTGTATGAGGAGGTTCTGCAGCAGCTATTTAAAAATGGGGAAGTTCTGAAAAAAAAGCTGGGGTTTTAATGAGGGGGTTTTTCGGGCAGAGCTGGGGGGTGAAAGGGGGCCTGCAGCAGCTGGGGTTTTATGGGGAAAGGTTCTGAAACACCCCGAGGTGAAATGAGGAGGTTCTGCAGGGCTGGGGTGTATGAGGGGGTTTTCCTGCAGCAGCTGAGGTGTATGAGGTGGTTCTGAAAGCACTGAGGTGTATGAGGGGGTTTCGGGAGCACTGAGGTGTATGAGGAGGTTCGCACCCAGCTGGGGTTTTGTATGGGGAGGTTTCTGCACCCAGCTGAGGTGTATGGGGAAAGGTTTTCTGGAGCAGCTGGGGTGTATAAAGGGGGGTTCGCAGCAGCTGAGGTGTATGAGGGGGGTTTTCCTGCAGCAGCTGGGGTTGTGGGAAAGGGGGTTTCTGCAGCGCTGGGGGGGTGTTTTAGGGGGTTCCCGGCAGAGCTGGGGTGTAGGAGGAGGTTTTTCAGCACTGAGGGGTATGAGGGGGTTTTCTGCAGCAGCTGATTTGGGATAAAGGGGGTTTTCCGCAGCGGCTGAGGTGTATGAGGAGGTTCTGCAGCAGCTGAGGTTTTTGAGGAGGTTCTGTAGCTGAGTTGTTTTTAGGGGTTTTAAAAGGGAAGGGTTTCTGCACAGCTGGGGTGAAAATGAGGGGGTTCTGCAGCAGATGGGGTGTAGGAGGAGGTTCTGCACCCAGTTTAGGTGTATGAGGGGGTTTCCGCAGGGGCTGGGGGTTAAGAGGAGGTTTTTCTGCAGCAGCTGGGGTTTGTGAGGGGGTTTTCGGGCAGTAGCTGATTTTGTATGAGGAGGTTCTGCAGCAGCGGAGGTGAAAAGGAGGGGGTTCTGCAGAAGCTGGGGTTAGGGAGGGGTTCCCCGAAGGGGCTAAAGGTGAAAGAGGAGGTTTTTCAGCAGCGGTGTATGAGGGGGTTTCCCGGCAGAAACCCTAAGAGGTGTATTTGGGAGGGGGTTTTCGGCAGTAGCTGAGGTGAAATTGGGAAAGTTCTGCGCGCTGAGGGTAAGGGGGAGTTCGCAGCGGCTGAGGGTAGGGAAGGTTTTTCAGCCCTGATTGTGAGGGAGGTTTTTGCAGTAGCTTTTTTGAAGGAGGTGTTTTGAGGGGTTCTGCAAAGCTGGGTGATGAGGAGGTGAAAGAGGGGGTTTCTTCAGCGGTTTGAGGGGGGTATGAGGAGGTTCTGAAAACAGCTGAGGTGTATGGGGATTTTCTGCATAGCTAGGTGAAATGGGGGTTTTCTGCAGCAGCTAGGTTTTATAGGAGGTTCTGCACCCAGCTGGGGTGTAGGGGAGGTTCTGAAAACACTGGGGTGTAGGAGGAGGTTTGCAGCAGCTGAGGGGGTATGAGGGGGTTTTTCTGCACAGCTGAGCTGAAATAGGATTTTTCTGCACAGCTGAGGTTTATGAAAAGGTTTCTTCCAGCTGACCCTGAAATGAGGATTTTTCTGTAGCATTTTGAGGAGAAAGGGGAGGTTCGCAGCAGCTGAGGTGTATGAGGGGGGTTTTTCTGAAACACCCGAGGGTATGAGGGGGTTCTGCAGCAGCGGAGGTGTATGAGGAGGGGTAGGAGGGGGTTCTTCAACCCTGGGGTGTATAGGGGGGTTCTGTAGCAGTTGGGAGTATGAGGGGGTTTTCTACACAAAATTAAAACCCGGGCTAAAACCAAAAGTTTCTACAAGACCACATTCACCAGACAAAATTGATTGAATCCCCGCCAAAAACCCCCGTGCCCAACAATCACCAGCACAAAGTGCCGAATACCGCCACACCGTGACCACAAACCCACCACCATATGATTGAATACCGCCACACGGGGGACCACATATCACCACAATAGTGATTGAATACCGCCACACTGTGACCACATATCGGGTGGGGTGCACATATTTGTATTGAATCTGATTTCATTCCCGGGATGTCTTTTCCTTCATGCTGTGAAACCTTTTTGGGCTCTGCAGTGAGGGGGGCCCCCGGGGCCTGGGGGTTTGACCCAAGACTTTTGTGTCCTCTTTTAGAAAAGGTTTTAGGGCGTCAGGTAACCCCCCCTGTGCTTTGTGAGGGGGGGGGTTCCCCCTTTGATTCCCCCCCGTCTTGCTGATGTCACTGGGCCCCTGTGTTGGCTCCGTCGCTTGCTGTCGTCCATCGTCGCTGAGGACTCGTCTTTGATTCGCATTCCCCCCCCAATTGGTTCCCGCTCGCCCCCGCAGCCTGCCGCACAGGTCCCGCAAAGGGCCCCCGGTCCCGGCAAAAAAAAATTTTCCCATAACTTTTTTTGCTGCTTAATTTATCGCATAATCCGAGTCTAAATAGACGATAATTGTGCATTGACTGTGAGAGGCCGAGGATCCGCTGCTTTCTTCTCCGACAACCTCCATTTAAGCAGCTGATTGACAAATGAAGATGTTTGTAGAGAAAAGGGGGAGGGGGGAGAGGGGAGAACGCGGGAACGAAAACACCAGGTCAGGTGGTCCGACCGAGACGACAGAACTAAAGGGGTCCCCCGGGTCCACAGCCACCATCACAGACCCAGCATCCGATCACCATTGGGGGCTACAGATCCGGGGATGCTGAGGATACAGAATGTTTGGGGGGGGCCTCAGTTTTAGCCCATAGGAGCACCCCCCGGCCACTTTCAGAACCTCCTCCCAAAAACCTCAAACCGCTGCAGAACTCCTCATACACCCAGCCGCTGCAGAACCTCCCTCATAAAACCTCAGCCCCCCGCAGAACCCCCCTCATACACCTCAGCGCTTTCAGAACCTCCCATACACCCACCCTGCAGAACCCCCTCAACACCCCCCCCGCCCCTGCAGAACCCCCCCTCAAAACACCTCACTGCTGCAGGGAAACCCCCCCTCAAACACCTCAGCGCTGCCCGAACCCCCCCTCATACAACTCAGCTGCTGCCAGAACCTCCTCATACACCTCAGCTGCGGGAGAACCCCTTTATACAAACCCCAGCCCCTTCAGGAAAACCCCCTCATACACCTCAGCTGCTTTTTTTTCAGAAACCCCCTCATACACCTCAGCGCGGCAAAACCCCCCATACACCTCAGGGCCCCTGCAGAACCTCCCCATACACCCCCAGCTGCGGGCAGAATCCCCTCATACACCTCAGCCGCTGCAGAAAACCCTTCATACAAATCAGCTCTGCAGAAAACCCCCTCATTAAAACCTCAGCTGCTGTAGAACCTCCCCCAAAACACCTCAAACTGCTGCAGAAAACCCATCATACAACTCAGCTGCTGCAGAACCTCCTCCTACACCTTTAGCTGCTGCAAAACCTCCTCATACACCTCAGCTGCTGCAGAACCTCCTCATACACCTCAGCTGCTGCAAAACCTCCTCATACACCCAGCTTCGCAGAACCTCCCCACAAAACCCAGCTGCTGCAGAACCCCCCTCATACACCTTTAGCCGCGCAAAAACCTCCTCATAAAACCCCCACGCTGAGAACCTTTCCCCAATGCACCTTTAACTACTACAGAACCCCCTCATACAAACCCCAGCTGCTGCAGAACCTCCTCAACCACCTCAGCTGCTTTCAGAACCCCCCCTCATACACCTCAGCTGCTGCCCGAACCTCCTCATACACTCAACTACTACGAACCCCTCATACACCTCCCGCTGCTGCAGAAACCCTCCTCCAAACCCCGCCTTCAGGAACCCCCTCATACACATCAGCTGCGCGAAAACCCCCTCCACCTCAGCTGCTTTCAAACCTCATCATACACCTCGGGTGCTGCAGAACCCCCCATGCACCTCAACCCACAAAAAGAACCTCCTCATACACCTCCGTGCTGCAGAACCTCATCAACACCTCAGCTGCTGCCCGAACCTCCCCATACACCTCAGCCCGCTGCAGAAAACCCCTCAAAAAACCTCAACTGCGCAAACTCCTCATTACACCTCACTCCCGCAGAACCTCCTCAGGGACCTCACTGCTGCAGAACCTCCTCATAAAACCCCAACTACTAAAGAACCCCCCCTCATACTCCTCAACTGCTTTGCAGAACCCCATCCTACACCCCGCTGTGCAGAACCCCCTCCTACACCTCAGCTGCTGCAAAAACCTTTCCCCCTACACCTCACGCTGCAGAACCTCCCCCAAAACAACCTCAGCTGCCAGAAATCCCATACACCTCAGCTGCTGCAGAAACCCCTCAGCACCTCAACTACTACCCGAACCCCTCATTTCACCCAAATACTACAGAACCTTTCCCCATACACCTCAGCTGCTGCAGAACCTCCCCAACACTCAGCTGCTACAAACCTCCCCCATACCCCCTCAGCTGCTGCAGAACCTCCCCATACACCTCAACTACTGCAAACCTCCCATACCCCCTCAACTACTACAGAAAACCCCCTCGTACATCAGCTGCTCAGAAAACCCCCTCAACACCTAAACTGCGCAGAACCTTTCCCCATACCTCATCGCTGCAAAACCTCCTCATACACCTCAACAACTGCAAACCCCTCAATACACCTCAGCTACCCGCAGAACCTCCCATACACCCCCAACTGCTGCAGAAAACCCCCTCATACCCCTCCCACTACTACGAACCCTCCCTACAACCCCCAAAACCGCTGCAGAAAACCCCTTCAAACACCTCAGCTACTGCAAACTCCTCCTACAAACCCCACTGCTGCAGAACCCCCTCATACACCTCAGCTGCTGAAAAACCCCCCTCATACAACCCCACTGCTGCACACCTCCTCATACACCTCAGCTGCGCAGAACCCCCTTTCACCACAGCTTTTTTTCAGAACCTCCCACACCTCAGCTGCAAAGAACCCCCTCAACACCTCAGCTGTGCAGAACCTCCTCACACACATCAGCTTTCGCAGAACCTCATCAACACCTCAGCGGGTACAGAAACCTTTCCCCCCAAAACAAACCCATCGCTGCAGAACTTCCTCAAACACCTCAGCTGCTGCCCAAAAAACCCCCCATTTCACCCCGCTGGGTGCAAACCCCTCATATACCTCAGCCTGGAAAAACCTTCCCCATACCCCCTCAGCTGCTGCACAACATCCCCATACACCCCCACTGCTGCAGAACCCCCCCCACCACCTCAGTTGGGTGCAAACCCCCCTCATACACCCAGCAAATGCAGAAACCCCCCATACACCTCAGCTGCGCAGAACCTCAATAACACCTCAGCTTTTCAGAAACCCCCCCAAAACACCTCCCGCTGCCCGCAGAACCTCATCATTTCCCCTTCAGGCAAAAGAAAACCCCTCATACACCTCAGCTACTGCAGAAACCCCCTCAAAAACCTTTAGCTACTGCAGAACCCCCCTCATAAAACCTCCGCAACTGCAGAACCCCCCTCAAACACCCAGCAAAAGCCCGAACCTCCTCAAAAACCTCAACTACAAAAGAACCCCCTCATACACTTTTAGGCCCTTAAAAAAAACCCCCCTCAAAACACCCCCAACTGCTGCAAAAAACCTCCTCAAAACACCTCAGCTGCGCAGAAACCCCCTCATACACTTCACTAAATGCAGAACCTCCCCCATACCCCACTACGGGAGAACCCCTCATACACTTTTGCGGGTGCAGGGGAACCTTTCCCCCAAAACCCCCAGCCCGCAGAACCCCCCTCATACACCTCGCTGCAAAGAACCCCTCACAAAACCTCAGCTGCTGCCCGAACCTTCCATACACCTCAGCTGGGCAAACCTCCTCAAAACCCTTTACTGTTCAGAACCTCCTCATACACCCAGCCAACTGCCCGAACCTCCCCCATAAATAAAACCCAGCCCCTACAAACCTCCTCAAACACCCAATGCCCGCCCCCAAACCCCCTCATACACCCTCAGGCGTAAACCTTTCCCCATACAAACCCAACTACTACAGAACCTCCTTTGCACCTCAGCTCTGCAGAACCCCCCTCATGGGGGGGGGGGGGGGGGCCCCAGCTGCTGGGAAACCCCCCTCATGCACCTCAACTGCTGCAGAACCCCATCATACACCCCCTGCTGCAGAACCTCCCATAAACCCCAGCCCGCTGCAGAACCTCCTCCCTACACCCCAAACTGCTGCAGAACCCCCTCATACACCTCACTCCCGCAGAACCCCTCATACACCCCCCCCTGCTGCAGCCCCCTCCCATAAAACCCCAGCCCTTTTCAGAACCTCCTTTACACCTCAGCACTGCAAACCCCCATACACTTCAGCTGCGCAGAAACCCCCTCATACACCTCACCGCTGCAGAACCTCCTTATACACCCAGCTACTGCAGAACCTCCTCATACACCTCAGCCGCTGCAGAACCTCCTTATACACCTCAGCTACTGCAGAACCTCCTCATACACTTCAGCTGCTGCAGAACCTCCTCATACACTTCAGCTGCTGCAGAACCTCCTCATACACCTCAGCTACTGCAGAACCTCCTTATACACCTCAGCTACTGCAGAACCTCCTCATACACCTCAGCTGCTGCAGAGCCTTATAATACATGGAGGGGATTTGAATGCAGGAATGCAAACAGCAGGTCAGGTGGTTTGACCAAGGGGCTATATACAAGAAATAAAGGAGATCTCCGGGGTTACTTGCTGCCGCCATGACCGTCCGAGCAAAGCATCATTTACCATTAGTGCTCTCAGAGGTGCAATATAAGAAGCTCCTGAGCCCCAATGAAAAACTATTAAAGGACCCCACCTACCATGCGTCATTTATAAGACTGGTGTCTTCTATGTGGCAGAGGGGTCTTTGGGCCTCCGCAGGCGCCAGGGCCCATTAGTAACCACTACCTCTGCACCTCTTATAGCTACTCCCTTCAGGACTTTTGATCTACTTAGAGCGACATGTAGGATTTATGGCGCTTAAACGCCATTTTTTAAGTGCATTACAATAGTGTAGAATGTGCCTGAATCTCTGAACCTGTTCTACTGCGGGTCACAGATTTAGCGCTTTCTAGCTACTAAGCGACACTTCTGGCTCAGGTAAACCCCTTGTAAAGTGCTCTACCTGTTCCAGCAATAATGCACCTGGATTTGCCGCACTGAAGCTATAAATGTGGAGCTCATAAGGTTGTAGTGCCCCCCTCCAGCCGCCCCCCCCCCCCCCCCAATCTCAGGCGCATTACAAAGTGCCGCGGGCGCCCTGTAATGCGCCTGATATTGGTATACGGCGATTTAAAACTATAGCGAACGGGGCTGCGCCTGATGTCGGGCTGCAAATACACCAGACTTCTGGAGCAGCCCCTTCATACCTGCCACCCATAAGGTCCACTGCAAACCTGTGTATTCTGTTCAAAGATGGATATAAAAGAAAAAACACACAAAAGGGGCGCACAATAGTGAAGGTCGTAAAGATAGAAGATGAAATGGAAAAAATAGGTAAATGTGCTTACCTTCTGAGGTTGCCTCGTTATTATAGAGGCACAACCTCATATGTGCTTGCAGGGCTTTGTATTGCCGTAGCCCTTAACACGCAGCCGCAGGTCTGGTGGATTCCGGGGTTCCAGATGAACGGCGAATAGATACGAATAAAAATGTAAAATGGCGGACCCGGCGCACGTGGAGTATAAAAAAAGCCAAGTGTATGACTTAATAAAAAATGTCTTTTAATTTCTAAAAGATGCAGGGGTGTTAGACCCTCGCACCATTAAATATACAGTAACAATAATAAAACACAACGGTTTCCTGCCGTATACCGGCACTTCTCAAGGGTATACGGCAGGAAACGCGTTGGGTTTTTTTTTATTATTGTCCTGTATTTTTAATGGTGCGAGGGTCTATCACCCCTGCATCTTTTAGAAATGAAAAGACATTTTTTATTAAGTTATATACTTGGCTTTTTTATACTACACGTGCGCCGGGTCCGCCATTTTACATTTTTATTCTGTTCAAAGATGGGGCGTTCAGCATAAAAGATGGAACAATTGCATTAAAAACGAGCCCTAATGTGTCGCTCGGTGCCGGCTACTTGGCTTTATCCATAGCAACAAATATTTGAATCTATGATTCTATGGCCCAAGCCAAAAAGTAATTTTCAAGAGCCCCTGTGACCTCTCCTGACAGATCTGTGTCAGCAAATCCTTATCGTCCCTATGAAATAACAATTCTGGAGCCTCTTATCTTATAACTCTGTGTTGTGCTGTTTTTAGCTGTCACAGATGGCGCAGGTGTCACAGATGGCCCAGGTGTCAAAGACGGCTAAGGTGTCACAGACGGCCCATGTGTCACAGATGGCCCAGGTGTCACAGATGGCCCAGGTATCACAGATGGTCCAGGTGTCACAAGACCACCCCGGTGTCACAGACCACCCCGGTGTCACAGATGGTCCAGGTGGTCACAGATGGCCCTGGTTTAACAGACGGCCCAGGTGTCACAGATGGACCAGGTGTCACAGATGGCCCAGGTGTTGCAGACGGCTGAGGTGGTCACAGATGGCCCAGGGTCACAGATGGTCCAGGTGTCACAGACGGCCCATGTGTCACAGATGGCCCAGGTGTCACAGATGGCCCAGGTATCACAGATGGTCCAGGTGTCACAGACGGCCCAGGTGTCACAGATGACCCCGGTGTCACAGATGGCCCAGGTGGTCACAGATGGCCTAGGTGGTCACAGATGGCCCTGGTGTCACAGACGACCCAGGTGTCACAGATGGCCCAGGTGTCACAGACGGCCCAGGTGTCGCAGACGGCTGAGGTGGTCACAGATAGCCCAGTTGTCACAGACGGTCCAGGTGTCCCAGATGGCCCAGGTGTCACAGACGGCCCAGGTGTCACAGATGGCCCAGGTGTCACAGACGGCCCAGGTGTCACAGATGGCCCAGGTGTCACAGACGGCCCAGGTGTCACAGATGGCCCAGGTGTAACAGATGGCCCAGGTGTCACAGACGGCCCAGGTGTCACAGATTGCCCAGGTGTCACAGACGGTCCAAATGTCCCAGATGGCCCAGGTGTCACAGACGGCCCAGGTGTCACAGACGGCCCAGGTGTCACAGATGGCCCAGGTGTCACAGATGGCCCAGGTGTCACAGACGGCCCAGGTGTCACAGATGTCACTAATATCCCCTCCTTTACTTGGAGTCTTGTGGCCTCAGTTGCTTTCCTGGCTGCTCATCACAGTATATCATGAACGCACCAGTCATGTGGCTGGCTCTCTCGACAGTCCCATAGCCTCTTCTTATAAACACAGCTCGCTGTCTGGCTTTAGCCATAACAACAACTTTATCTATGATCCTACGGCCCGAGCCACAAAGAGAACACGATATCAGCAGCTCGACCAGCACGAAAAACAGTCAGAGGGGACACAGGAAGTATTGCAAAAGCATTTCTGCCACTTTGGAATATAGGAACATTTTGAGGTTCTTAGTGCACGTTTTTATTAAGACTGTAAAAGCTGATCTGCCGAATGGATGAGCTGACCAGATTCTGTTTTCAGACTGTTTGCAGGGGGGAGTGGCTGCCCCCATCTTGGTTCTTGCACTCCTCTCTTAAAGGGGATTTGCCACCAGACCAAGTACTGACCTCCATTCAGTATGACAGCAAGATGTACACAAATCACACTGAGTCATAAAGCTGCAGGGGAGACAGGGAGAGAGGGAGGGGGGGAGCGAGGAATCCAAAGGGAGCGTCTCAAAACTTAAGTGAACTAATAAACAGTACAACAGTGGATTCAATCCAGCAAGACACAGGCTCATACACTGCACTGTCAGGAGAAACCTTATCTGCTAAGCAGCTTATGTAATGTAAACAAATCACGGAGCTGACAGAGACACACACAGACACACACAGCCAGAGCACAGAGCCTGCATAAGGGGATCCTGTGACATGTTCACTCAAATAATCAAACTATAACTTGTGAACTCTGTATACAAAAGAGAACACCTATTCTAAACAGCAGATTGAAAGCTTCTTCATCAGATAAAGCAGGGATCTAATAACACTACAGCTAGTTATTCTGTATACAAAAGAAAACATATTGCTACCCGGTGCCTTAAAAAGACCATTCATTCTTGCCTGTCCATCAGATAAGGAGTGTTTCACCAAGCCCAGCCTTTCAGCTCCTGGGTCGTGACTAGGGGAAGCTTTGTGGTAACCAAGGGGGGTTGAGAAATGCTGTAGCTCTCAGAGTTTTCACTTTTTTTAATCATATATATTTAGAAAAGTGATTAAATACCCATTTTTGAGGTTCCCACGTCAACATTACATGGTGGCAAAACCCCTTTAAGCACAGGCTTTTTACAACAGAGCAATAGGTGGAATCTTCTCTCCCTGAAATGTTAAGGTCTGAACAGACACCAAGAGAGGTCGCTTATAGAGCAGGTTCCCATCTGTATTGAAGTCGCCGTGGCAGATGGGCTATTACAGTTTTGATCAAAAATGTGCACGAAGAACCTCAAAATTTACATATATTCCAAAATAGCAGAAATGCTTCTCCCAATTATTCCTATCTTCCCTTTGGCTGCTTCTTAGTGCTTGCAGAGCTGCTGATATTGGATGGTGTTTGAGTTGCTATTTGCTGCCAGTGGGCACCTACTGTATGGACTCATTTTTTTTAAATGGAGGTGCTGACCAAATTCTGTTTTCAAGCCACAAAGAAGACCCGTGACCCCTCTTGGCAGGTCTGGTTTAGTAAATCCTTGCGCTCCCTGTGAAATAACAATCCTGCAGCCTCTTCTCTTATATCTCTGTGCTCTGCGGTTATTCCTCCTGGACATGTTGTATTGAATCTGTCAGGTGGGTGTTATCATCTCAGTTTTCAGAGGGGTGTGTCTCTGTTCAGTGTGTACTTGGGGAGTGGGGGGGGGGGCATCCCCACCCACCTCTATTATCAGCGGCGCGTAAGCACCGTGAAGAAGTGACATGTCACTTCATAGTTCTCTATGAGAGCTATCAATTACCGTAATTGCGGCGCTCATTTTGCCCGTATTAAAGCACAAATACGAGGCGAAATGCGCCCCGCAGTTACGCTGTGTGAACATACCCTATGTCTACAAATGTTGGTATCCTCAGTGTGAGACCTCTCTCTGGACCTGGTAGTTTAGGAAACAGTTGACTTAATGGACCTTGAGCTTTTATCCCTAACACTGGGATGATCCAGTGACATCCATGTAACCCTCTGGATGCCGGACGCCTGTAATGGTCACTTTCTAGCGTAGACCCAAAGGCAACTGTAAGGCCCGTGTTCACACGGCTTTTTCCCGACGGATTTGTGCGCCGTATTGAGCCGCACAAATCCGCCAGAATAAGGGGCGGGGCCGGAGCGCGGCGGGGGCGCCGCTCCCGGCCCCATAGACAATGCATTGTTTACGGCGCGTACGCGCCGTAAATAATGTTTCATGTCACTTTCTCCCCCCCGCGGCGGATTCGCAGAGCGGGGAGGCGACGGATTCCACTGTTTCTCTATGAGCAGTGGATTAAGGTAATTGCTGCCGCGGATTGGCGCAGTACTGAAGCGCAAATCCGGCGCGCAGTACGGCGCCAATCCGCAGCAGAATAAGCCGTGTGAACGAGGCCTAACACTATGTCTATATATGTCTATACGTCACCAACAGAGCAAGGAAGATAACATTACACTGTTTGAGTTTAAGTATTTTGTTCCTTCTGTCAAAAGCAATGAAACCCAAAACTGCTGCTCATTGTTTACACAAACTATGGAGACAGGACAACACATTTCTTCACTTGCCCTGTACTGATCCTGAGTTACATCCTGTATTATACCCCAGAGCTGCACTCACTATTCTGCTGGTGCAGTCACTCTACATACATTACTTATCCTGTACTGATCCTGAGTTACATCCTGTATTATCCTCCAGAGCTGCACTCACTATTCTGCTGGTTTCAGTCACCGTGTACATACATTACTTTATCCTGTACTGATCCTGAGCTTCATCCTGTATTATCCTCCAGAGCTGCACTCACTATTCTGCTGGTGCAGTCACTGTACATACATTACTTATCCTGTACTGATCCTGAGTTACATCCTGTATTTTTCGCCAGAGCTGCATTCACTATTCTTGCTGGTGCAGTCACTGTACATAACATTACTTATCCGGGACTTTATCCTGAGTTTACATCCTTATTAATCCTCCAGAGCTGCACTCACTATTCTGCTGGTGCAGTCACTGTACATACATTACTTATCCTGTACTGATCATGAGTTACATCCTGTATTTTTCCTCCAGAGCTGCGCTCACTATTCTGCTGGTGCAGTCACTGTACATACAATTTCTTATCCTGTACTGATCCGAGTACATCCTGTATTAATCCTCCAGAGCTGCGCTCACTATTCTGCTGTGCAGTCACTGTATATCCCTTACTTATCCTTACGATCCTGAGTTACATCCTGTAATTATTCTCCAGAGCTTCGCTCACTATTCTGCTGGTGCAGTCACTGTACATACATTACTTATCCTGTACTGATCCTGAGTTACATCCTGTATTATCCTCCAGAGCTGCACTCACTATTCCGCTGGTGCAGTCCCTGTACATACATTACTTATCCCCGTACTGATCCTGAGTTACATCCCGTATTATACCCCAGAGCTGCACTCACTATTCTGCTGGTGCAGTCACTGTAACATACATTACTTATCCTGTATTATCCTCCAGAGCTGCACTCACAATGCGGCTAATTTTCACTGTAATCAGTCAGCAATTAGATATGTAGGAAGGGAAATATCTCTTTCCTAGCTCAGTTGATTGTCCAGATGAATCTTTCTGCTCTACACAGAATCGTGCTAGGAAAGCTGGGAGATTTCAGCTCTGGAACCTGCAGTATTCTGTCTGCACAGGGCATTACAGCTCTTCAGATGTTGTGCAGGGATCTGATAATAAGAATTCTGACTGGAGTATAAATTGGGATCAGGACACAATAAGTGAAACAAAGTATCATTGTGTAGATCCGGTCTTTACAGGGGTATTGGGGCTGATTGATTGACTGTCAGAGAGACCTAAAGAGCTGTGCTGAGCTGTCAGAGAGCCAGAGGCCCCTGTGCTGTCCGTGCCGGCGGCCCCTGTGATGTCCGTGCTGGGGGCCCCTGTGATGTCCGTGTTGGGGGTCCCTGTGATGTCCTTGCTGGGGACCCAGTGATGTCCGTGCTAGGGGCCCCTGTGAAGTCCGTGCTGGGGGCCTCTGTGATGTCCGTGCTGAGGGCCCCTGTGAAGTCCGTGCTGGGGGCCTCTGTGATGTCCGTGCTGGGGGCCCCTGTGATGTCCGTGCTGAGGGCCCCTGTGATGTCCGTGCTGGGGGACCCTGTGATCTCTGTGCTGGGGGACCCTTTGATGTCCGTTGCTCGGGGCCCACTGTGATCTCCGTGCTGGGGGCTCCTGTGATCTCCGTGCTGGGGGCCCCTGTGATCTCCGTGCTGGGGGGCCCTGTGATGTCCGTGCTGGGGGCTCCTGTCATGTCCGTGCTGGGGGAGCCTGTGATCTCCGTGCCGGGGGCCCCTGTGATGTCCGTGCAGGGGGCCCATGTGATGTCCGTGCTGGGGGCCCCTGTGATGTCCGTGCCGGGGGCCCTTGTGATGTCCGTGCTGGGGGCCCCTGTGATGTCCGTGCTGGGGGCCCCTGTGATGTCCGTGCTGGGGGCTCCTGTGATGTCCGTGCTGGGGGCCCCTGTGATGTCCGTGCTGGGGGCCCTGTGATGTCCGTGCTGGGGGCCCCTGTGATGTCCGTGCTGGGGGCCCTGACCAGATTATGTACTTCCTTAGAATGCCTTTCAGCCCTGCTAATATTTTAGGCAGACATACCTCCAGCAGTCACGTGGGAGCAGCGCCAGCACTTTGTGCGGTGGAGGCATTAGTGTCAGGTGTCACCTGTTAACCTGTTAGTCCCAGGTCAAATCTCATCAGCCGCGGAGCTATCACAGCAGTAGCCATGTACAATGGCTATAATGGGGTACCACCTACTCAGCCGTCACCTGCACAACTACCCCGACCCTGGGAACACTGCAGAGATGTGGGAACAGGGCTGGGACTATCTTGGTGCTATGGGCAATTAAGAAACATAATGTCCCCCAAAATATCCTCCCCATACGAAAAATTCAGCCCATTCCACAACTCCACGCGCCCCCTTCCTGTCTATTTAGAGGTGGCACTCTAGACGGTCTCCTACCTCTGCCTACCCTGGCCTGGCACATGAGTAAACTGCGTACACTGGACCATGGACATCCCTGGAAAACAAGGTTGGACCTTCTGCCCAAAATCTCATACGTCACCTGATGGCACTGACCCTTATAGGGCCCCAATGATGGACTTAACCTGGATTTATTATGTTAGAGGTCAATTTAAAGTCCCTTCCCGATCACAGTGATCCTCACGTCCAGTAATGACCCCTCACTCATTGTCCTCTGCATGTGGTTACGTTACTGCAGCAGTTTCTTTTGAGGTCAATGTGTCCATCATCCATTATTTGTTTGATTTGTTGCGTCTCAGATTTTTCCTCGCCTTGTGTGGTCACCCAGTTTCTTCAGATATTGATTCTTGGGGCCACCAGTGGATTTGATTCTTGGACCCACCAGTGGAGTTGGATCTTGGGGCCACCAGTGGATTTGATTCTTGGACCCACCAGTGGAGTTGGTTCTTGGGGCCACCAGTGGATTTGATTCTTGGTGCCACCAGTGGAGGTGATTCTTGGGGTCACCAGTGGATTTGATTCTTAGTGCCACCAGTGGAGCTGATTCTTGGGGGCCACCAGTGGAGTTGATTCTTGAGGCCCACCAGTGGAGATGATTCTTGGGCCCACCAGCGGAGAGATTCTTGGGGCCACCACTGGAGGTGATTCTTGGGGCCCACCAGTGGAGATGATTCTTGAGGGCCACCAGTGGAGGTGATTCTTGGGACCCACCAGTGCAGCTAATTCTTGGGGGCCACCAGTGGAGTTGATTCTTGGGGCCACCAGTGGAGTTGATTCTTTGGGTCCCACCAGTGGAGATGTTTCTTGGGGCCCACCAGAGGAGTTGATTCTTAGGGCCCACCAGTGGAGAGATTCTTAGGGCCCACCAGTGGAGCTGATTCTTGGGGGCCACCAGTGCAGCTGATTCTTGAGGCCCACCAGTGGAGATGATTCTTGGGCCCACCAGCGGAGAGATTCTTAGGGCCACCAGTGCAGCTGATTCTTGGAGCCCACCAGTGAAGTTTATTCTTGGGACCCACCAGTGGAGGTGATTCTTGGGGTCCACCAGTGGAGTTGATTCTTGGGGTCCACCAGTGGAGTTGATTCTTGGGGTCACCAGTGGATTTGATTCTTGGTGCCACCAGTGGAGCTGATTCTTGGGGCCACCAGTGGATTTGATTCTTGGTGCCACCAGTGGATTTGATTCTTGGGGGCCACCAGTGGAGTTGATTCTTGAGGCCCACCAGTGGAGATGATTCTTGGGCCCACCAGCGGAGAGATTCTTAGGGCCACCAGTGCAGCTGATTCTTGGGGCCACCAGTGGAGCTGATTCTTCAGCCCACCAGGGGAGATGATTCTTGGGGCCCACCAGTGGAGTTGATTCTTGGGGCCACCAGTGGAGATGATTCTTGGGGCCACCAGTGGAGTTGATTCTTGGGGTCACCAGTGGAGTTGATTCTTGAGGCCACCAGTGCAGCTAATTCTTGGGGGCCACCAGTGGAATTGGTTCTTGGCCCCACCAGTGGAGTTGATTCCTAGGGCCCACCAATGGAGCTGATTATTGGGGTCACCAGTGGAGCTGATTCTTGGGGTCACCAGAGGAGCTGATTCTTGGGGTCACCAGTGGAGCTGATTCTTGGGGCCATTAGGGAGATGATTCTTGGGGCCCACCAGTGGAGCTGATTCTTGGGGCCACCAGTGGAGATGATTCTTGGGGGCCTACCAGGGAGTTGATTCTTGGGGCCCACCATGGAGGTGATTCTTGGGCCCACCAGTGCAGCTTTTTCTTGGGGGCCACCAGTGGAATTGGTTCTTGGCCCCACCAGTGGAGTTGATTCCTAGGGCCCACCAATGGAGCTGATTATTGGGGTCACCAGTGGAGCTGATTCTTGGGGGGCCCCCAGTGGAGTTTTGGTTCTTTTGGGCCCCACCAGTGGAGTTGATTCCTAGGGCCCACCAATGGAGCTGATTATTGGGGTCACCAGTGGGGGCTGAATTCTTGGGTCACCAGTGGAGCTGATTCTTGGGTCACCAGTGGAGCTGATTCTTGGGGGTACCATATTGTTCCTTGAGACCCACCATACAGCTCCTGTACATGCCTTTTGCTTTCTGCCTCTCCCAAAAAAACATCTTACTATTCCGGGGCCGCCCATGACGGGGCCCATCGGGGGGAAACTTCCTTGTGGTCCAGTCCGAGCCTGGTTGCAGATGTAGCAGAGCTGAGTTGGCCTCCTGTCTTCGGTCCTGTATCATTGGCGGGAAATTTTTTTCAGTTAATGACAACTCCCCAAATTTACACCATGCATAAAGGGCTCTTGAAATGTTTTGGGGGGGGGGGGATAAGTTTTAAGTGAAACTCTTCCCCTTTCCCTTTTATGTTCCGGGAAACCCTTGCTCAAAAGGGGGGAAAGGGCCCAAGGCTCAGTCATTTTTTGGAGCTAAACTTTGACCCCACAGCTTGACACGATAACAAGTGCGGGGCCAAACAATCAGACCTGCACCTCACTGGGGTCCGGCGGCTCCTCTGGACTTCGCCTTGAGCTTCTTTCATTCATCCAGTGGAGCCGTCTCCAGTTTCGTGTTGACCTTCTCATAACCTTTGTCATGGGCAGGAGACACAGCGCGCCATTGTAGTGCTGGAGATCAGCAGGTGACAGCCGCACAGGTACCACCGCCCATCCCCCCAGAGACTGAATCCACGGGGGATTCATTGTAGATATGCAAAGACACTGAACATTCGTGATTTGAATGATCCAGGGTCAATCAGTCCAGTCTTACTGTACGAAGGGGCAGCACCCAAAAAAACAGGGGGGGAAACAGAACAATAGCAAACCCCAGCATAAGATGTAGACAATGAGATTACATGGGTTGTCTGATGATTCTAACCCCAATGATGAGCATCTAACATGTAACAAAAGGTAAATGAAGGCTATTACCAAATACATTGCTGTTCTGATTTTTCTTTTTTCGGAATAAAAGTAGATTTTATCTACGCAGTGTACACAAGTTTTCTCTTGGTTCCCAAACCCGCCCCCTACCTTTCTTTATCGGTTAATCCCAGTCCCTCAGTCATCCCCTCCTCCTGGTGAGTCACTCCGCGATCTTATCTCTAGCACAGAAGCTTGTTTATGTAAGTTAATGATATGTTTTAAGCCTTCGAGCTCTGTAGCCTTGTGCACTACAGATTATAACTCTCCTGCAGTTATGTCACTAGAACAGCTCTGAATAGCCGAGCTGATACGTCAATCACTGCTACAGACCCGCCGCCTGACCAGGAAGCGTGAGTCTGAAACTGCCTGTAACTCTGGGAGACTGCATGGTGAGAAAGTCTCTTCAGAGGGGTGTTCCCACCATAGACTTTGATGGCATTTCACTGTGGTATCCCATCAAAGTCTGGAGGGGAAAGGCCCCTCTTTGGACCCACACCATTTCCCGGGGAATAGGGCCCTAAAGCCCCAAACAGAATGGAGAGCTGGTCACACTTATGCACAACTCTCCATTCTCTTCTATGGGGGTTCCAAGTACAAGGGGAACACACGCTCCCCTGCTGGGGTCCCATAGAACAGAAAAAGAGAAAACAGCCTCCCCGCTGGGAACGCCCCAAAAAACAGAAGGGGAACACAGCGCTCCCCCCGTACTGGGAAATCCCCTAAGGAGAATGCAGAACAAAAGCGCTCCCCCGTACCGGGAACTCCCCAAACAAATGGAAACACAGTGCCCCCTGTACTGGAAATGCCAAGAACAGAATGGAAACACACCTCCCCTGTACGGAACTCCCAAAGAAAAAAATGGGGCACCCACGCTCCCTATACGGGAATTTTCCCTAGAACAGAATGGAGAAAAACAGCGCTCTCCGTACTGGGAGCTCCCCTAAACAAAAGGAGAACACGCGCTCCCCTGTAGTGGAACTCCCCCAGAACAGAAAAAAGAACACAGCGTCCCCCGTACTGGGATCCCAAAAGAACAAATGGCGAACACAGCACTCCCCGGACTTTATTCCCATGAACAAAGGAAACACAGCGCCCCTTTTTCGGGAACTTCCATAGAAAAGAAGGGGGGAAAAACAGCGCTCCGCTGTACTGGGAACTCCCCTAAACAGAATGGTAAACAAGCGCTCCCTACTGGGAACCCCATAGAACAGAATGGGAACACAGCGCCCCCCGTGTTAAACTCCCATAGAAAGATGGAGACACAGCGCTCCCCCTGTACTGGGAACTCTCAAGAACAGAAGGAGAAACAGCCTTCCCCGTTCTGGGAAATCCCAAGAACAGAAGGAGAACCACGCTCCCCGTATTTTGGAAATCCCCTAGAACAAATAGAACACAGCGCTCCCCCCTACGGGGAAACCCCCAAAAACAGAATAAGGCACAGCGCCACCTGTATTGGGAACTCCCAAGAGGAGAATGAGAACACACGCCCCCTGTATGGAACTCCCAAGAACAAAGGAAACAAGCCACCCCCCCTACCCGGGGGCTCCCATAGAACAGAAGGGAGAACCAGCCTCCCCTGTAAATGGGGAACTCCTAGAAACAGAAAAGAGAACACAGCGCTCCCCTGTACTGGGAACTCCCATAGAACAGAATGGAGAATACAGCGTTGCCCTGTACTGGGAATTTCCATAGAACAGAATGGAGAACACAATGCTCCCCTGTACTAGGAACTCCCGTAGAACAGAATGGAGAACACAGCGCTCCCCTGTACTGGAAACTCCCATAGAGCAGAGCGGAGAACACCGCGCTCCCCTGTACTGGGAACTCCCATAGAACATAATGGAGAACACAGCGCTCCCCTGTACTGGAAACTCCCATAGAGGAGAATAGAGAACACAGCTCCCCTGTACTGGGAACTCCCATAGAACATAATGGAGAACACAGCGCTCCCCTGTACTAGGAACTCCCATAAAGGAGAATAGAGAACACAGCGCTCCCCTGTACTGGGAACTCCCATAGAGCAGAATGGAGAAACACAGCGCTCCCCTTTTACTCGGAACTTCCATAGAACAGAATGGAAAACCCACGCGCTCCCTGTACCCCGGAATTCCATAGAACAAAAGGGGGAGAACACGCGCTCCCCGGGACTGGGAACTCCCATAAACAGAATGGAGAACACAGCGCTCCCCTGTACTGGGACCTGCCATAGAACAGAATGGAGAGCACAGCGCTCCCCTGTACTGGGAACTCCCATAGAACAGAATGGAGAATACAGCGTTCCCCTGTACTGGGAACTTCCATAGAACAGAATGGAGAACCCAGTGCTCCCCTATACTGGGAACGGCCATAGAACAGAATGGAGAGTGGTGCACAAACCTGGCCAGTTCTCCATTCTGCTCCATAACTTTCAGTGGCCCGTTCCCGAGATCGGTGCGGGCTCCAGCGGTGGGGTCGCAGTAGAGCAGGTTCATAGATTCAGGCGCTTTCTTATTGTTATAGTCACCTCCCGATCCTCCGCTGCTGCGGCTCTGCAGATCCCGCTCCTCTTCATTCTGCCCCTCACCTCCTGTCTCTCTCCCCCTCCTTGTAGATTGTAAGCCCTCGCGGGCAGGGTCCTCTCTCCCTCTGTCGTGTCAATTGTCATTATCCCTTATCACTGTACTCGTTTGACTTATGTAATGTATGTAACCCCCTCGAATGTACAGCGCCCTGGAATCAATGGCGCTTTAAAATAAATAATAATAATAATTTCCAGGTTCTCGTGCTTAATAGTGAATGAATGGAGAGAGAGCAGCTCCCAATGTGTCAGGACAAGAGCCCCAAAGTAATGAGATGCAGGTCCTGGAGAGCTCCAGAACTACAGCAGTGGAGGGTCGGAAGGTGAGGATCACTCCCCCCTGCTCCCAGATGAATATAACTTTATTCAAACTCATTCATTATATCTGTGTGAGGCCTTAAGTCAAATCTGGGGAACCCCTCTTACATCTGATCCTTCTATAGCTACCCCCCCCCCCCCTGAGCAGGTCTGACTGACAATGACAATAATCCTTCTAGATGGGGGGAGTGCAAGAATCCCAGAGCTTCAGCCGACACCTCTGGCCCCCCTATAGTTGAACCCCAGCTTCTTTGTACACAGGGAATGGAGCTGCCCCTCACCAGGGACCCCACAGAAGCTGCTATGGGGGGGACACAAGGACCTGAACCGGTTTACCCAACCCCACATTGAATCAGAAGAAGGAAATCTCTGCTGCAGGAAATAGAAAGAGATTTTATTTTGCATCAAATATTCAATTGAAGTAAAGAAGCAGAAAGTAGAAATGGACATGAGCTCTGCAGGCAGTATACAGGTATATATACAGTCCCCAACACTGAGATTACAGCAGCAAGAAGGATGAAACCACACCCCTCTGCTAAGCCCCACCTACTTTTCTAAAAGTGTCGAAAGCATAAAAGTCATAAACTTTTTTGTGGAAACTTTTGCTGATATCTATTACCTAGTAAATTCTACTCTTTGTTTTCACTTAATTACCATTTCAAAGATCTCTGCTTGCTGTCAGTGAATAGGAATATTTATGTTTACATCCAGAGGATATAAACCTGTAGAGACTTATTATTATTACACCTGAGCTGTCAAGACAATTAGTTTTGGACTGGGGTGCCTGACCCCACCAGTGGAGATGATTCCTGAGCCCCACCAGTGGAGATGATTCCTGAGCCCCACCAGTGGAGATGATTATTTGGCCACCAGTGGAGATGATTCTTGGTCACCACCAGTGGAGATGATTCTTGGGGCCACCAGTGGAGTTGATTCTTGGGGCCACCAGTGGAGATGATTCTTGGTCCCGACCAGTGGAGATGATTCTTGGGGCGACCAGTGGAGATGATTCTTGGGGCCCACCTGTGGAGATGATTCTTGGGGCCCACCAGTGGAGATTCTTGGGGCCACCAGTGGAGATGATTCTTGGACCCCACCAGTGGAGATGATTCTTGGTGCCCACCAGTGGAGATGATTCTTGGTCCCCACCAGTGGAGATGATTCTTGGTCCCCACCAGTGGAGATGATTCTTGGGGCCCACCAGTGGAGATGATTCTTGGTCCCCACCAGTGGAGCTGATTCTTGGGCCCACCAGTGGAGATGATTCTTGGGGCCACCAGTGGAGATGATTCTTGGGGCCACCAGTGGAGTTGATTCTTGGGACCCCCAGTGGAGATGATTCTTGGGTCCACCAGTGGAGTTGATTCTTGGGACCCCCAGTGGAGATGATTCTTGGGGCCACCAGTGGAGTTGATTCTTGGGGCCGACCAGTGGAAATGATTCTTGGGGCCACCAGTGGAGTTGATTCTTGGGGCCGACCAGTGGAGATGATTCTCGGGGCCCACCAGTCGAGATGTTTCTTGGGGCCCACCAGTGGAGTTGATTCTTGGGTCCACCAGTGGAGTTGATTCTTGGTTCCACCAGTGGAGATGATTCTTGGGGCCACCAGTGTGGAGATGATTCTTGGGCTCACCAGTGGAGATGATTCTTGGGGCCACCAGTGGAGTTGTTCTTGGGTCCACCAGTGGAGAATGATTCTTGGGGCAACCAGCCAGTGGAGTTGATTCTTGGGCTCACAGTGGAGATGATTCTTGGTCGGCCCACCAGTGAGTTGATTCTTGGGGCCCCCCACCAGTGCAGTTGATTCTTTGGGCCAACAGTGGAGTTGATTCTTGGGGTCCGCCAGTGGAGGTGTTTCTTGGGGCCCACCAGTGGAGATGATTCTTGGGTCCACCAGTGGAGTGATTCTTGGGCCACAGTGGAGATGATTCTTGGGGCCCACCAGTGGATATGATTCTTGGCACCCACCAGTGGAGGTGATTCTTGGGGCCTCCATTGGAGATGATTCTTGGGGCCACCAGTGGAGGTGATTCTTGGGGCCACCAGTGGAGATGATTCTTGGGGCCACCAGTGGAGTTGATTCTTGGGGCCACCAGTGGAGTTGATTCTTGGGGTGCACCCTACGTCCTTGGATGATTCTTGTAATCGGGCACCTGGATTGTTTTGCCCCTCTTTCGTTTGTTTTACTGAAAGCACCTCAGGTCCACCATGCCCAGGGGCCACCTGCCCTGTCGGGGGCCTTATCCTAGTACATGTGGGTCCAGTCCAGCTGTAGACAATCCTCTTGAGGCTAAACAGATAGCAGTCGATTGACTCTCCTCTGTCCTGATTGTTACAATGTATCAGTGCAAGTGAAATGTATCAGTCCAGGCTCTTGTTGTCTATACAGGATTTAATTGTAACAAACCCTCAGATGTGAGAAGTGTTACATTTGAGACTTTTTAGCACCTGTTTGATAAGTAGTGGGGGATTAGTGGGAGGGGCAATGGCTGCTACTTTTATAAAGATTTATTAATAATATAGACAGAAAAAAAAGTGCAAAATGTTTTCTCTTATTACTTAGAATAGGTGTAAATATGATGTTTTACCTTTAGTGCAATCCAGAATGTAGCAGATCTGCGAGGAGGAGCGAACTTTATAACACATTGACTGCGCCTCACTCCAATAACTTTTCTTTTTTTAAATTGGTGAATAAACCTCTGTCAGATGTCATCAGGTGTCTGCACCCCCCCTACCCCCCTCATGAATAGAGTGGTAGAATTTGGGTCACTCACAGCCTCCAGGGCTCCATCATGAAGCCTCGGGGTGTGAGTCACCTCCTGGTGATATCCGTCACACCCAATAGAAATCTATGGAAATCACGTGATTCCACAATGGTCACATTCAATTTATGCTGCAAAGCAGCTGGAAAGAACGTTGTGCAACTCAGATCACATATGAGAGGAGTCATGTGACTCACACAGCGCGCGGGGGTCTATTACTCCAACCTAGGGGCAATGCTGACCTGTTGTCTGAATTATTGCCTTCTAGTACCCCAGTACAGGGATCATGCACACAGTGATGTCCCAATACAGAGATCATGCACATAGTAATGTCCCAGTACAGGGATCATGCACATAGTAATGTCCCAGTACAGGGATCATGCACATAGTAATGTCCCAGTACAGGGATCATGCACATAGTGATGTCCCAATACAGAGATCATGCACAGAGTTATGTCCCAGTACAGAGATCATGCACATAGTAATGTCCCGTACAGAGATCATGCACATAGTAATGTCCCAGTACAGGGATCATGCACATAGTAATGTCCCAGTACAGGGATCATGCACATAGTAATTTCCCAGTACAGGGATCATGCACATAGTAATGTCCCAGTACAGGGATCATGCACATAGTAATGTCCCAGTACAGGGATCATGCACATAGTAATGTCCCAGTACAGGGATCATGCACATAGTAATGTCCCAGTACAGGGATCATGCACATAGTAATGTCCCAGTACAGGGATCATGCACATAGTAATGTCCCAGTACAGGGATCATGCACACAGTTATGTCCCAATACAGAGATCATGCACATAGTAATGTCCCAGTACAGAGATCATGCACATAGTAATGTCCAGTACAGGGTCATGCACATAGTAATGTCCAGTAAGGGATCTGTGCAATATTACTATTTTGCATAGCAAACTTAAACTCTGTCAGTTGTCAATCTATAAAGCACTAAAACTTAACTTTTATTATGTCTAACACTTAACCTCGATACACACTATTTAAAAACCTGATTTCTAACCTCTCAATTTGTCCTTTTCTAACTGTGAAGGAATAACTCCTTTTCTATTATCAAGTCTGGTGGAGCACCACCTATTAAAAGGAGAACCTTATACAGTATATACAGTGATTTACTAACTCCAAAAAGGAATCCAAAACATCTTACTTGGGCAGTCATCCCTAATCTGATGGGCATGAAACATATAAGGTTTCTTTGTGAGACCCTCTGCAGCGGATAACACAGTAGAAAGAGGTAGGAAATCACAAATTAAAATGTCATGCCTGACCTCCTCAACATGTTTCACCAGCTAACTGGCTTCATCAGGGGATAGAGGTTGGGCCCATGGTACATTGATTTTTTAATTGGCACATATTAGGTCCCATACAGGGATCAAAGACATAGTAATGTTCCCATTACATGATAATCACAGTATGTCCAGTACAGGATAATCAAAATAAGTAATGTCCCCAGTAAGGGATCATACAAGTATGTCCAAATACAGGGGTAATCACATAGTAATGTCCCAGTACAGGGATTATTAAAAAGTAATGTCCAGTACAGGATAATGCACAAGTAAATGTCCCAGTAAGGATAATAAACACAGTTATGTCCAGTACAGGGATAATCACTAGTTAAAGTTCCCAGTACAGGGATAACGTACATAGTAATGTCCCAGTACAGGGATCATGCACATAGTAATGTCCCAGTACAGGGATCATGTACATAGTAATGTCCCAGTACAGGGATAATGCACATAGTAATGTCCCAGTACATGGATAATGCACATAATAATGTCCCAGTACAGGGATAATGCACATAGTTAATTTTCCCAGTACAGGGTCATGACATGTAAAAGTCCCAGTACAGGGATTTAATGCACATAGTAATGTCCCAGTACAGGGATCATGTACATAGTAATGTCCCAGTACATGGATAATGCACATAGTAATGTCCCAGTACATGGATAATGCACATAGTAATGTCCCAGTACAGGGATAATGCACATAGTAATGTCCCAGTACATGGATAATGCACATAGTAATGTCCCAGTACATGGATAATGCACATAGTAATGTCCCAGTACAGGGATAATGCACATAAGTATTTCCCAGTACATGATAATCAACCATATAAATTTCCCAGTACATGGATAATGCACATAGTAATGTTCCAGTACATGGATCTATCTATCTTTCTATCTATCTATCTATCTATCTATCTATCTATCTATCTATCTATCTATCTATCTATCTATCCCACATCTATCTATCTACATAACCACAAACAGTTTTTATTCACAATTTTATTCTGCATAACATATTTTGATCTGAAAATCGCAGTACAGAACACAGATGAGCAGATGTTGGTAATGTGTCGGCCGTTCACCATCCCTCCCTTGTATCTTTTGGAGGGAAGGTCCGATTTTTTCCCCAAATCTCTCTGTCCCTTTTTGCACTTAGATTTCTCTCCTTTTAAGTTGATAAATAAACTTCCATCAATAAACTTGTTATTCTGCCCCCATAACAGTTTCTCTTTGGTTCCTCACTGCACATTAGGCCTCAATGTATAAATTATTAATATGTTGCAATTTAGATCATAAAATGTCAATATTTGCAGGATTTGCCCATGAGTTTGCTGTATAGCGGCACATGGAAAAAATTCTCTATTTCTCTCAGTGAAACAAGTTTTCCTCTTTCCCCATCCAGAAAGCTGGGAGTCATGCTTTTGCTGCACCGCGCGGCGGAGGGGAGGGAGCTATAGAAAAAACTGAAACCTTGCTGCCTTTTCTTTCTGCAATTGATGCGATTTATGGTAAAATTTTATCCGACAAGGAAATAACACGCCTAACCCTGGGACGAACCCCCCCGGACCATGAAGCTTCGGGGGCCTTTTTGGTTCTCGGGCTGCCCCATTGCCCCGTTGCCCTCCGTGCTGGGCCCCCCGCTCTTGTCATTTCTTAGGGCGGGAAAACCATATGGCGCGCCCAGACTCTTTCAGAAAACAACAAGAGGCTCATTAAAATGCCCTTTCCCTTTAAAAATGAGCCCGTGAAAGGCGGGGTGGCCTTTTGTCCCCCCTCAGCCCTTTCCCCCCGGCCGTTTCCCCCGCACCCCTTGCCCCTCCTTCTGCCTAAATTTTGCCCGAACAAAGTTAAACCCCAGCGACAAAAGATCGGCTGAAAGGAGGCTCCCACATTGTCTCCTGAGGGAGCAAAGACACAGAAGCGTTTAGGTAAATAAAAGGGCCCCAATTGTGCAACCCGGTCCAGCCTCGCCCACACCTTTAGTGTGGCACCCCCCCGCCATCTTTACCTACTACTATCACTATCATCTATCTATCTATCATCTACATCTATCTATCTATCTATCTATCTCTTCTATCTATCCATATCTTCTATTCCCCATATTGTCTATCATCTATCTTCTATCTTCTTTATTATCTATCCCCTATCTTTTCTTCTATCTATCTATCTATCTATTTTCCCTATCTATCTACATCTATTTTCTCTATCTATCTATCATCTTATACTTTTATATTCACTATCTATCTATCTATATATCTATTATCTACTATCTATTTTTTTTTTTCTTCTTCTATTTCTTTTATCTATCCCCTTTTTTTTATTCTTTCTATTTTTCTATCCTTTATCTATTATCTATCCACATCATCTGCTATCTATTTGTTTTCCCCTTCTACTATCTTTTCCCTATTTCTATCTATTATTATCTACTATTTTTCTTCTTCTTTTATTCTTTATCTATTTTCTTCTTCTTTATTTCTCTTCTATTATCTATCTATCTTCTATCTATCTATCTATTTTCACATCTACTTTTAAAATTTCTATCTAATCTTTTTCTATCCTTCTTATATTTAGCTACCTATTTGTCTATCACAGCCTTGCTCGCACACACACAGCTCTGCTGCGCACACCCTGTTGCCGGTACAGTGAGCAACTAAAAGAAGAGAGAGACAAGCCGGCATCCGGAGACATCTGTGTATCTGTAGTTTTTGGGGAACATGGGTGAAATGAGTAAGCTGTATTTAGAGTGGATACTGTCGACCAGTATATTTAAAGGGGTATTCTCGTTCCAGCATTTGGCAGCCTTTTATGCTGGTTGCCCAACAACTTATGAAATGGAGGGGGGTTTTCCCCAAACAGGGGGAAACTTCTCTCTCTTAGATAGGCCCACCTGTGTCTTTTATGATTCACTGTGGACTGGGGAAGGGAAGTTTTCAGCTTCATTTGGGAAACATTGGGAAATAAAAAGCTAAGTTAACTCATAGTTAATTACATTTCTTTTCTCTCTCTACATACTTTTTAACTTGAATGGGCATTTGACATTCAGGACTCTGGAAAAGATGGGTGATTTTTTTTCTCTGTCTCTCACTCACACAGTGATATATCCTGCAGATTATTAAACCTGACCTCTACAGATCTGCAGAACAAAACTATATGCTTTATCTGTTTGTGTTTACATGGGACTGCACAACTGTTTCACAAGTGGTTTACGTGGGGCTGTGCATCTGTCTCACAAAAGTTTTATACGTGGGTCTGCACAGTACAGTTGTGTTTTCTGTCTGTGATTTTACAGCTGTGTTCTCGTTCTGTTTGTGATTTATGTGGGACTGCACATCTGTGTCACAAAATTGATTTACGTGGGACTGCACATGTGTTACAGAAGTGTTTTATGTGGGACTGCACAGTACAGTTGTGTTTTCTGGCTGTGATTTATGTGGGACTGCACATCTGTGTCACAAAAGTGTTTTATGTGGAACTGCATTACAGCTGTATTATCTCTCTGTCTATAATTTGCATGGGACTGCACATTTTACATGGGATTGGTATGTACAGCTGTGTTCTCTTTATTTCTAATTTACCAGGGACTGCACAGGAGTAATAAAAGTGATTTACGTGGGACTGCAGATCTTTGCCACAAAAGTGTTTTATGTGGGACTGAACAGTACAGCTGTGTTCTCTCTCTGTATGTGATTTGCGTGGGGCTGCACATCTCACATGGAATTGATGTTTACAGCTGTGTACTGTTTCTGATTTATGCGGGACTGCACATGAGTCACAAAAGGGATTTACGTGGGACTGCACAGTACAGCGGTGTTCTCTGTATGTAATTTGCGTGGTGACTGCACATCTTACATGGGACAGCTGTGTTCGCTCAGTTTTTGATTTACGTGGGACTGCACATGAGTCGCAAAAGTGTTTTATGGGGACTGCACAGTGCAGCTCTGTTCTCTCTCTGTATGAAATTTGCATGGGACTGCTGTGTACCCCTGTGTTCTATCTGTTTCACGTGGGACTGCACATGAGTCACAAAAGTTCTCTCTCTCTCTATCTCTCTCTCCTCTCTCTCTCCTTCTACATGCTGTCAGCACTCCCGTCTGCAACCTCTTCACTGCATCGACATACCCTGCGCGTTCCCATATGTTCGCTGCATCGCCTTTGCCTGCGCGTTCTCGTCCATGACCTGGGCGGGACATGACACTCAGCCGACAGCCACTAATACATTAGAGGGGCGTAACCTGACCTGGGCTCAAACCTAAGCACACATAAAGCAGCCCCTTCCCATAAACCATAGCACTTTGCTAATGGTCACCAAAGGATGTACATGCTTAGATTTTTGGTCCCCTCATTTTAAACTATGATCTTTGTACTGAGACAACCCCTTTAAGCCTCTCATGTGTATGCTAAGCTAAAGCTGTAGAACCTCTCACAGCTTGAACAGGAAGTGGGAGTCTGAATAAGTTCAACTGCCGACAGCCTTAACAGGAAGTGGAAGTTTGAAGCTGTAGAACCACCCACAGCCTGAACAGAAAATGCGAGCCTGAAACTGTAGAACTGCCCAAACCTGAACAGGGAGTGGGATCCTGAAGCTGTAGAACCACCCACAGCCTGAACAGGAAGTGGGAGCCTGAAGCTGTAGAACCATCCACAGCCTGAACAGGAAGTGGGATCCTTAAGCTGTAGAACCACCCACAACCTGAACAGGAAGGGGGAGCCTGAAGCTGTAGAACCGCCCACAGCGTGAACAGGAAGGGGGAGCCTGAAGCTGTAGAACCGCCCACAGCTTGAAAAGGAAGGGGGAGCCTGAGGCTGTAGAACCGCCCACATCTTGAACAGGAAGGGGCAGCCTGAAGCTGTAGAACCGCCCACAGCTTGAACAGGAAGGGGGAGCCTGATGCTGTAGAACCGCCCACAGCTTGAACAGGAAGGGGGAGCCTGAGGCTGTAGAACCGCCCACAGACTGAACAGGAAGTGGGAGCTTAAAGCTGTAGAACCACCCACAGCCTGAACAGAAACTGAACGCCTGAAACTGTAAAACCGCCCAAACCTGAACAGGAAGTGGGATCCTGAAGCTGTAGAACCACCCACAGCCTGAAAAGAAAGTGGGAGCCTGAAGTTAGCTGTGAAGAGTAGGTTCTGTGAAACAACCCAATGTGAACATCCCTTGAAGTCTCTGTATCTAATCCTATCACGTCTAATACTTTCCGCTGAGCTTCTGTATCTAAGCCTGTCATGTATTTCGGGTTTCTTAGCCAGTGTATCTAGGCTTATACAGAGTGATACAGTCCTTTCTGTCTTATGTAAGGAAGTGCCTTGGGAACATGCACCTTGCTGACATCTGGTGCGGCCATTGGTGGATGCCTTGGAGACTTGACTGCGCTGCGACCAAACTGTGTATTTCTACCCTAAAAGAGACTGAATCTGAATGTTAACTGATCTATGTTCAGGACACGGTCAGCAGTGCCCTACTTGCTGATGGTCTCCAGGTTCTTTCTAATCATTTTCTTCACAGACACAAGCTGGACATTTGCTGGCTCTTCAGATTTTGCCTATAGGGCCATGGTTATAGCCGGACCCTCCACCCCGTCCCAAGCGTTTATCGAGGCGGACATTGCGGCTGCGGCGCCCCCGTCAGCGCAGACTGTGTGAAGTCAAGAGATGAGGAGGGGAACATCTGTATTATCAATGTGAGAAAATATGAGTTGGCAGCGGCTCAGCTCCTGATCTGTCTAAGAACGGAGGGAAAACTTTGATGCATCAGACTAAACAAACACGGAGATGACAGATTGTTGCTTTCATGAGATGCTGCCCCAAGGTTACAGATAGTGACACCCAGCGCGCCTCCGCCACCTCGTGCTGGAACCCATTGTGGGATCCTATTCACATCAGATCCATGAAGGATGGAAAATATTAGAAGTCGCCACATCGCGTGACTGGACGAGGTCACTTATGGCCACAGCGTTTGGACTGACGGCCGCTGCTTGATGTGACGGCGTCACGAGCCATCAATGAGGCGTAATATGGATAAGACACAAGTGATATAATATAGTAATATAGTATGATACAGTAATATAATAGCATATAGTAAAAATAATGTAATATAATATAGTAACATAGTATCATATCATAATATATTACTATATAATATTCTATAATACAAAGAAAAAAATATAGTAATAAATAATGTAATATAATATAGTAACATAGTATCATATAATAATATACTACTATATAATATACTATAATACAAAGAAAAAAATATAGTAATAAATAATGTAATATAATATAGCAACATAATATACTATAATATAAAGAAAAAATATACAGTAGTAATAAATAATGTAATATAATATAGTAACAAAATTTTAATATACTAATTTATACTACTATAGAAAATACTTTAATATAAAGAAAAAAATATAGTGATAAATAATGTAATATAATAATACGCTACTATAGAATTTTATAATAAACTATAATATAATGAAAACAATAACATAGAATAATATAATAAAGTAAAATAATATAGTAATATAGTAACGGAATCCAAGTGCAACAGTAGGGGCAATGCAAGGCTCAGTAATGGTTTTAGATACATTAACTTTAAAGAGTCACAAGCACTTTCACACCTTTACTCTGTCTTCCCCAGGCTGTTTAGTGGTTTTCTAAAAAGTAATTTGCTTCTCTGTAAGCAGTGAGCCTTTTCACTGACGTGAGAAGATGTTATTTTGCAGCAAAAACAAAAGGGACATTTTGCGTGAGCCCCTTTAAAACAATGAAATTATTTTGTAACTTGTTTAAAAATAATTTTGTTTGTCCGGAGCTCAGTAAATCCATGAAGTGATGTCACTCATGCCCCTTTGGCCCTCAGAGTTATTTTTCCCGGTAAAACCCGGGGAAATTTTAGAAAAACCTGTGTGCACTCTTATCTATTGACCTATGTATTTAGAAAACGTCTCCCAATTACCGCTCCTTTTGTGAAAGCGAAATTTTGCGTGAGAAAAAACCCCCTTTTTTTTTTGTATAATGAAAAGTTCAATAATTTTTCATTCTCTTTTTTACAATTTTTAAAAACCCCTTTTTTGCTGTTATGAAAAGTACAATCCCATTAATTTCAGGGAAATCAGTATTGATTGGTTTTGGGATTTCTGAAAAAAAAAATTTCACCAAAAAAATGCTCCCAAAGGGAAAACAGCCTTAGGTCCCCCGGGGGGTAAGAGAATTTTAAGAAATGAAACAAAATGATTAGAAAGTTGCACAAATCTTCAATCTGCAACAATATTGATCACAGCTGAGCTGAAAGATGTATACACAAAAATACAGGTTGTTTCCATAAGAAAAAAAAAAATTTTGGGAACAGGGGGGTGCGGAAAAAAGGAGCTTAATTTTAAAAAAAAAAAGGGGCGGGGAAGGGGCTGCTCAACTTTTCATGTAGGTTTGAACGGGTCATGGACGGAAACGCGCAGGGTATGTCGATGCAGCGAAGAGGTTGAAGATAGGAGTGCTGACAGCATGTAGAAGGAGAGAGAGATTTGAGGGGAGGAGAGAGAAAGGGGAAACCCCCCCCCCCCCCCCCCCCCCCCCCTGATTTGTGCCCGTCCCAGTGAAACAGTTTGAAAAAACAGTTTGGGACACAGAGTCCCCTTTAAAATGTTTAGTTTTACCAAATTTCATTGAGAGAGAAAAGAGCTGCACAGGCAGTCCCCCCTAAAACAAATTTTGCGACTTTTGTGCAGAGTCGCACCCGCTGTTTCACAAAATGTCCCCTATAAGATTTAGTACCACGCAAATTTTCATACGAGAACATCGCTGTACTGTTTCGGTCCCCCCCGTAAATCAATTTTGTGAATATGTGCAGTCCCGCATAAATCAGAAAAAGAACTCAGCTGTACAAAGCCCAAACCCCGGAAGGGCAGTAGGTTTGAAAAGGAAAAGATGGAATTTAGGGCCAAAGTTTGGGGAACCCGTTTTAGGTCTTAAAAAATCCAAATTTTTTTTCCACCGGTTACTACGGGTTTAAAAAAGTGAGTTTTAGACCTTTAAAAGGTTCTTTAAAGTGGCCCCTTTGTGTCAATTTTAAAAAATTAAAAATTTGTGAATTGTAGTTCATCTTCTGTCCATGCAGTTCTGTAAAGGACAAGGTCATTGGAAAATTTTTTGTCTGTGACTATAGGGGCTTTTAGGGGAAAAATAGACTGATGTGATGACCTTTCCCCCTTCCCCCCCCGCTAAAACCGTTTTGCCCCCTTTCCGTATTTAAATTTTTTCTGGGCCCCTTTGGATAGATTTATGTGTATTTCCCGAAAGGTTAGGTGAGGTCTTTCACTTTCTTTGGGGCAAAAAAAAGATCGAAAAACGGGCTGTTTTTTTGCCATGCAGGGCTGCGGTTTTTGTCACGTTTTCGTTTTTTTGCCCTCAGCCCATATATTTGTATTGTATGGGAAGACGCCAAGAAAGCTAAAAGCGGCGGCACATTAAACAGCGTGTTATAGTACGGGGGCCAAAAGACGTCGTAAAAAGGGTGTGGAGATGCGACGTTTTTTCCCTTTGAGTCTTGGGGTGACCAAAAATGTATTTTCGAGTTTTAAAAAAACCAAAAAGCGGAAAAAAATGTGAAAAGCAGCGCACGTAGCCCTATGGGACTCCTTAACCACCTCTGTGGAAGATTCTTTCAAACTTACTTCTTCATGAAATTACTTCTGATGTGTTGGACCCACAATGCACTTTCTTCTTCTTGTGTATAGTTTTACCTTCCTGAAATATGTTTTGATTGCTTCCCTGTTCCCTCCTGTAAAATATAAAGGTTTCCTTCTGTTTCCCTTTCCCTCTGTAACATATGTAAAAAGGGTTTCCAAATTCTTTTCCTTATCTTCTGTCCTGTAACATATGTAAACGTTACCATCATATCCCTCTTTTTCCTTCTTCCCCTTCCTGTAAAATTGAAGGGTTTCCACCGTTTCTTTCCCCTTTTTTCATCCGTAAAATTGTAGAAGTTCCCATTTTTTTCCTTCCCCCTTTCCCATTTTTTCTTCTTCCTGTAAATATTAAAAGGGTTTTCCCTTATGCCCCCAAATTTTTCTCCGTAACTAAAAAAAGGTTTCCATCATGCCATTTTTCCTTTTCCCTCCCCGAACATATTTAAAAATTTCCATCCATGTCCCCCATCTCTTCTTCCTCCGGTTTAATACTGTTGTAAAGGTTCCAAAATTTCACCTTCCTTTTCCTTTTTGTAGAAAATGAAAGGTTTCCCTTTCTTTCCCCCCAGAACGCTTTCCCGGTTTGTTTTATTTAGACTTGTTTGTGTCTCATCTTTGGCACCATTTTTGCTGTGGTCACAAAATTGGGGAACATTTTCAATCAGGACTATTTGGAAAGCTGCTTTCTGCATTTCCTCAGAGGCTGAAACAGGCTTTATGTGATTGAATGTCATTTCCCATATAAACCTTATCATGAGGGTTCTCCTTTTGGAAGCCTCCCTGCAGGTGGGGGCGCAACCCCCTATATTGTCCGTGCACAGATTGGCGCCACATTATCCTTCATTGTCCTTGGGGCACTTTCTGTTCCCCTGGTGGTAAACTAAAGCCTCAGGGCCCCGGAGGGCACCGTCCTCACCAGTCTGTAGTGACTGAGCCCCAGGGATTCAGTATCGAGTTTTAGGTCAATGTACTATTTTGCACCATTGTGTATTTAACCCTTGTCTGCAGGGGGAGAGGTGCGGCGGGTGGGAGGGTGGCTCTACATAAAATTTCTTTATTCAATATTTTATTCCAGTCAGTAAAGGTTTTACGCCGGCCGCCTGCAGCCGTTCTCCGCCGTCCAGTTATAAGGTTCCACCTCTGGGTCTCTTTAATTGGAGCTCGACTTCTTCTGCCCATGTCTGTTATGTGGCTTTACTACAGTTGCTCCATTTACAAGGTGTGAAGTCTCTTTCAAAGGCCACATTTATCGCACCTTTTGGCTTTAATTTGAGGGAGTCAAAAGCTCCTAAAAAGCGTTTCAGCTGCTGTGAAATTCTTGCCTTTGTGCTGCAGTCGTTGCCTATAGCATAACATGTGTCCTGGTGTTTATACAGAGGCGAAGGGGAGTTGTAATCCCAGGACTCCAAGGCATGGGAAAGTGGAGACAATCCATTACTGGGACGCCTGTGTGTAGACCTGATCACGAAGACTCTACAAAATTTGATCCATATCATATCAGCCTCTTCCAAGTATATGTATCCAAACTCTCAGCGCTACCAGGTATCATTCCAACCTATCGCTTACCAGTATATGATCAACCATTCAGCTCTACCCAGTATATTGAGGGATCCTTCTCAGCTCTTCCAGTTTAATGATTGTAACTAGCAGTATCTCACAGTATATTGATGTAACTCTCTAGATATACACAAGTATTTGATTTAATTGTTCAGCTTACAGTTTTGATGTAACCTTCAGCTCTGCCAGTTAGGATTCAATCCCTCTACAGCTCGTACAGTTTATGATGTACCTATCAGCTCTACCTGTTTATGATATAATTGCTCTGCTCTCTCCTGTATATGATGTAACCTCTTAGCTCGACAGTATTGGATCAACGTCCTTCAGTCTACAGTATAATTGATCCAATCCTCTCAGCTCTAAACTGTATATGATCCAACCTTCTCAGCTCATACATCGCTATAATTATCCAAAACCCCCCATCTGCTCTACCAGTATATGATGTAACCTCTCAGCTCTACCAGTATATGAGCCAACCTCTCAGCTCTACCAGTATATGATCCAATCTCTCAGCTCTACCAGTATATGATCCAACCTCTCAGCTCTACCAGTATATGATGAAACCTCTATCTCTTTCGTTTATGATCAACCTCTACAGCCATCTATCATGTACTATGTTGGAACTCTTAGCTCTATCCAGTATATGAGCCAACCTCTCAGCTCTAGCAGTATATGATGTAAAACTCGTAGCATCTACACATGTTTGATGATCCTAACATCTGAGCTCTATGCTGATATTTAGATCATAACCTCTATGATCTACCAGTAGATGATCCAACCCTCTCAAGCTATAACTGTATATGATCTACCTATCCTGATCTTCCAGTATATGATCATTCTCTCAAGCTCTTCCAGTATATGATCCATACATATCTGCTCTACTAGGTTTATGATCTCAAACTATCAAGCTTACAGTATTTTATCCAACCTCTCAGCTCTATCATTATATGATGATAATCCTCTCATACTCTACCAGTCATATGAGCATACTCTCAGCCATACTAGTATATGATTCATATCTCTCAGCTATAACAGTATATGATCCTACCTCTCAGCTCTACATGTAATATGTTCCTACAACCTCTATGCTATCCAGTATTTTTTCCAGCCTCTTCAGACTCTACAGTAGTTGATGTAACACTCATCTGCCACCACCTTCCTATTCCAGTATAGAGCAACCCTATCAGGACTATCACCAGTTTATCGATCCTCAATTCTTTCTGCTCTTACCAGATGTTATGATCCAACATCATCAGCCTTCCTGTATATGATTCAACATATCAGACTCTACCGTTTACATGATGCCAACCTCTGAGCTTCCGTATATGACCAACCTCTCGCTCTACCGTATATGATCCAACCTATCAGCTTCTACCAAGTATATGTATAACATCCTCAGCCTTACAGTATATGAGCCTACTCTCAGCTCCTACAGTATTTGATCCAACTCTCAGCTCGACCAGTTTATGATGATACCTCTCTGCTCTACCATGTATATTATCCAACCTCTTCAGCTCTTACCGTATATGATCCAACCTATCAGCTATTCAAGTATTGATACCCAACTTCAGCTCTACCCAGTTATGATAAAAACCCTTTAGCTCTACCCAATAAATGTTAAACTCTTCAGCTCTCCAGTTATGAAACCTTTGCCTACCAGATATGATTAACTTAGCCCTACCTGTATATGACCCAAAACCTCTCAACCAGAATATGATCCAACCCTTAGCTCTAATTTTTTTTCCAAACCTTAGTCGACCAGTTATGGATCTTTTCAGCTCTTACTTTATGAGAAAACCCTCAGTCTACCATATTGATTACCCTTCCCCTTAAAAGTATAAATTTTTAAACCCTCGGGCCCTTCCATTAGGATCCAACCTCTGCTTACCGATGATCCAACCCCTTTAGCTTTCCCAAATGATCCAACCTCTTGCTCTACCCTATATGATCCAAAAACCTTCAGCTTACCAGTTTAGATCCAAAACCCCAGTCTCCGTATATACCACCCCTTTAAACCTTTCCAGTTTATGGTTAACCCCAGCCAAGTTTGGGTGCCTTCCTCTACCAGTATAAATTTTCCAAACCCTTTAGTCCCATTATTGTAAAATCTAGCTCTACCAGAAAAAAAGATCAACTCTCCCTCAAATATAATAACCTTAGCTCTACCCCGTATATGATTAACCTCTCAGCTCAAGTTATGAAATTCCTCTACCTTTAATTCCCAATTTCAGCTCTCCTTTGCCAACTCTCGCTCTCCCCGTATAGATTAAACCCCTTAAACTCTACCCCAATTTAAAAAAAACCTTCAGTTACCTTTTTTGAACTCTCACCTTACCGTATTTACCAACCTCTCGCTTTTACAGTATATGATCCAACCCTTTTCCGCTCTCCCGTAATAATCCAACCTCTCAGTCTTTCGTTTAAAAGTCCCCCCCACTTACCCGTATTGACCAACCTCTCAGCTTACCAGTAATGATCAATCTCAGCTTACCATTATGATTAACTCTAGTCTACCAGTTATGATAACCTCTAGCCCCAAAATATAACCTTCATCTCCCCGTATTTGAAACCTCTATTCCATATAATTAACCCCTCGCTCTACCTATATATAAACCTCTCCTCACCAGTTATATCCCAACCTCTCAGCTCTCCCCGTTTTGATTCCAAACTCTCAGCTCCCGTTAGTTAACTCTCGCTCTACCCCTATATTTTTAAACCTTTACTCCAGTATATGATTAACCTCCAGCTCTACCCGTTTACCAACCTTTAGCTCTACCGTTATGATAAACCCTTAGCCTACCATAATTCCAACCCCTCAGCTTACCAAATATTGATCCAACCCCCTGCTTACCCGTATTGATCCAACCTTTTCAGCTCTCGTATATGATCCAATCTTAAAATTTCCGTATTTATCCAACCTTACTTACCAGTATATGTAAAACTCTAGTCTCCATATATGAGAAAAACCCCGCTTTACCCCAAAAAAGATCCAACCCCTCGTTACCAGTATAGATAACCCCTTAGCTTACCCCGTTTGAAATTTTTCCC